>UCOJ01000052.1:0-279924 GCA_900474305.1 Cecidostiba fungosa | reverse complement strand
CATGAAACGTATACAAATCTCGCAATGGAATTGTAAGTTTAGCTTTTCAAGATTTTCAACGAAGTTAATGCTTCAAACGAACAAAACTGAACAGAAAAGTAATGAATAATTATCGAAGTAACGTAAATGGTTTTTCCTCGAAATCAACAAATTTTGAACCTGTATGTTTTGCTCATCCATGGGCTTTGTTAACTGGGTGAAACTATATGAATAGCCAGATTTACAATTCCATTATAATATTTGCGTGTTTTGTGCATTGTCGGTGAATTTTGCACTGCTTTGAATTTACAACTTTTTGTGAGAGCTAACATTTTCCACGAATCTTGGATGAAATAAAAGAACGTTCTGCATATTATATTAAAACAGTATACGTGCATATTCGCATGTAAACAAAATCGTGTTGTTCTAAATTATTTATAAAATCCTCGTATAGTTATTTGTATTGTGATCATAAAATAAAAATTATTTCGCAAATCGAAATCAGTACACGCATTTACTTTTAAAATCCTCAAAACCTTGACAAGGCCAAGATTTTCCACGTCCCTACTCGAGATCTTGGTATCGTTTTGAAAATCTTTTTCACAGTATACCGTCTTGATCTTATCTTGAAATTTGAGACAAAAACAAGACAATACCAAGATTATTCTTAAGTCTCGTACAGCCCCACGTAGTAGTAGTCATTGCAGAGTATTATAAAGGAAAACCTCGTAGTCTATATAGCTCATCGCTCAATCCCCACGGCTCCGCGCCAACCTTCTCATAAAATCACGAGCGATTTCAGTTAACGCGACGGCGTCGGCGCATCCCTTCGCGAACATCTGCCGCTGTCAATAAAATAACACTGATTAGCTGGTTAGCGCGTTCGCGAATGGATCCCTCAAAAGAAGAAGAAGAAGAGCAAAAGGGAGCAAAAAGAAACGACGACTTCTAGCGCGCGCACGATTTTATAAATTTTCTCACGAGCTAACACGCACACGCTGCTGCGCAGCTCACTCGCAAAAAAGGTTGCAACGCGAGCGCGCGCGCCCGATTATACAGCGAGGAGAGCGCTCTCCTGGCTTTTTATCCCTCGTTTCTCCTTTTTTTTTCGAGCCAAGTGCACTCCGGGGCGATGCGCTCTGCAGATGTGCAACGCGCGCGCGAGAGAGAGCCGAGGATTACGAGGGAGAAAAAGAGTGAGTAGATCTGCGCGGCACACACATACACACCGGGAGAACCGGTATCCGACAGACGTCCGGCTTCGCTCGGCGACGACGACGATGCTAGGATGCATCGGGGTACTGACTCTGCGTACATATAAGAGACTTTTCATATTATCTGCAGCCCGAACCGAATGGATGTATTGCTCAATCCGATATAGACATGAGCCATTTGTAATTTCGATGGGATGTAATTGAAAGCCAATTTTTCATTATCAAGGCCCTCACGATCTGCATATGCGTGATGATGTGATGTGCTTAGGAAATTCAACGTGAAAATATCGAGGGAGCTATGGGTATAAGTAGGCATAAAGCCAAACTCGTCATCTGTTATCGACACTGACACTTGCCGACGCGAACTTTCTCTCCAGCCCTTCTCGCCCTGGCGATTATCACACAGCGCGACTTCTCTCTCGCAAGCTCTCCCTCACACTTCCCGGCCCTCCTCTATACTGCTCAACTGCGTCGCAGTGTAGCGCCTCGAGGATCCATCCGATCGAATTACCAAGTTTCGCGGCATTTTTCAGGCCATCGGAGGGCTGCTGCTGCTGCTGCTGCTTTAACGATTCCGGGGATAAATGGAATGAAGTTTCGAATTCGAGAACCCCCCGGCCCGAAGGTCCCGGCCAACTTCGGGGGAATATCGAGATAACTATGTAAGGCATTTTTAACTTTTGACGTGCATTCGAGGAAACAGGCGAGCGAGTGCACAGGCCAAACTTTTGTTAAGTAAAACGCATTTGATTTATGGGCGCCGAGTACAGTTGTGGAGCTTATGCATATTAAAAATCCCTGCTTATTCGTGCCGTCTTTTTTTATGGGGGGCTGTACCGCAGCTCGTCAAGATTTTGACGGTTCAAACTTCTGTAGTTGGTCGATAAGCTTCCGTATTTTCCAAGCGATAAGTATTCGTTTCGAAAGCTGAAATATAGATTTCAGTACTTTAGTCTTGCAGACTTATTGGGTAGAATAGAATAAAAGTTTTGAATTTTTCATCGATGCAGATTTCCAATAACGTAAAACAGAGTTTGCATTGATTATTCCCTGCGATATTTTGTATTCAGATCTATCTCCGATTACATGAATTCAGCGTAATAAAAAATAAGTGCTTACATATCGATTACTTCGAATCCATTATTAATGCCGCGCTAATTAAATAACAAGAGGATGGATATCAATGGACAATCTATATTTGCCTATTGTCTCTAAGGTTGGGATATACTGAATCCCACGGGCGTGCTTCACGCTAGATACAACAAGACATACGAGTAAGTTGAATTAACCTATAAGCGATTCTGGCGGAACAGTGTAAGCCAAGCTCCCACACCGCCAGGCGAATATCTGTTTACCCAGATTATACAGGAAATATCATTTGCTCTCAAAATTGTACTGTCTAATTTCGCCATCATATAGTCGACAGACAACCGATACGAGCTTGAACCCGAGTATTATTTTTATTACAATTGTTAGGTTTTCAAATTATGATGATGATACCCAGCTTGAATAAGAAAATCACAAAAGCAACGCAAAGCCTCAAGTATTATTATTCTCAAGTATTGAATTCTTATGTTTCGCCACTATAAGAATCAACGCAGCAGCGAGTCTGAGCGCGAGTTGAGCAAAACAGATGCGCTTATCTGTGTCTATTCGAAAGACACAAAGGCATGCCAGCCTTGACAGTGAAGTCACAGTAAAGCTTCCGTGCATATCAACAGTGCCTTTGCACAGCTATTCTCGTTCTTTGCTTTTCCGCTCATCCGGAGCTCGCGCAAATACATTTACACACACGAGAAGCATCAGCTTTCAGTTACTCCTTCGCACAAAGGATGCGCGCTTTGGCGCGAGCTCATACGTATACCTTTATACGTAGATATACGCACGAGCGTAGCCGTGTATTCGTTTATCTGTGAGCATTAGACAGCCTATTGAGCGTTCGAAGGGTTTCTCTGCTCTCTGTACACGTGTACAAGCTCAAGAGATTCAGGTAATGAGATTAATGCGGCGTTGCAGCTCTTGTGTTTTTATTCGCCGAAAACACTATATGCGAGTAGAGTTCTGTAAATATAGCCTGCGTTTCCGTATTATACATATACTATAATATTTAGGATGATGAGCGCCCCGGCGAAATTTGAATTTAATAATGTTCGTTGTTTTCGAAGTAGGAGGGAATTTAATAACGGTGGACACAACAGCCACGAGAGCTTCATAATACAAGGGTAATGTGAAATTAGAATGCATGATTTTCTATCCGATCTGCAAGTTAGATGATGCTGTTCAAAAATTTCTCTCAGATTCTCGCGAATATCCATAAGTTATCGTAATAATCTATCTCGGAATAGTCCACATATAGAGACGTCTATTCGGCACTGCCATCGTATTAATGAGCGCATTTCGGACTCTTGTGTCCCTTAATACACGACAAATCATCCCATTCGAGTAAATTATTCTTAATGCCGCGACCTGGGCAGCGATTTAAATTCTCGGCCGCACGTGTGCGCGCCGTACAGCCGCTTTCGTTAAGTAATTGAGAGAGAAATATCGGGAGCTGGCCGAATAGCCGGACGATTGCGATCATCGCATACCCGATGAGCAGCTGCGTTCGCGCGCGGCCGACCCGTGGGATATTCCCCGACTTTACGGCTCGTCCGCCCCGTCGCGAATTTCGAAGGCCCTCTCGATCGGCCTTCTTTAAATGACGCTTAAACGTGTTTTCTCTCCTCGGCCGCTTTTTTTCTTTGTTTATCTCTTGGACACGTTCTTTTTTCATCCGTGATTTGCTTGCCTTATTTTTTCGACTCGAGGTTATTAATGCTTTCTTGCACGTGCAATACTTTCGCTTATTTTGAACGAATGTTTTTCCTACGGGTTATCTTATGCGTCGAATATACTTTGACGCAAGCCTGTGACTATACTACTGTTGCTTTTAAAGGGGGAAAAAATATCTTTTTGATGAATTTCTACGTATAAGAGGATTTGTGAAACGTAACGAAAAAAACGCTATATCAAAGGATCTTTGTTTGCTCGGGTGAGTATGTATTTCAAGCTTTCGAGTGCTAGACAAATCAACGTATTTTAATTAAAAACTGCACCTTTTTCACAGTTTTAGTCTAGTAACCCGCGATTTAGCTATATACCAATCGAATACTCCAATTACCTACATAACGACGAAAAATTGCGAAATAGTACAACCTTTGAAATATCCAAAATAATATGACGCATTTTTCCTGGAAAAATAGCCCCCGTATGATTGTGAGAGAAAGTTATATTATACACTGGCAGTCAAAGCATTGCAATAACATTGAAGTAGTAGCCGACGAGACCGTTCAGCCACATAAAAGAGGTAAAAATAAATTTTATAAAATACAAAAAAGTTCGCTATCACAGTCACCATTAACAAACATAACCTTTTAAATTAGATACTTTGAAGCGCGCGAAATGCCATAGATTTAACATAACGCGAAAATGATTATCCGTGCTATACGTGGAACGGCCCCCTCTCGTTCCGAAATCATTGAGCGCAGAGCGACACTCGATGAATTTTAAAATCACACGGGCAGAGGGAGCGTCCGATAATGGGCTTCATTTTTTTCGCGGGAACCGTATGCGCGCGCGCGCGTGTGAGCAGTCGGGGAGCAGGTGTTGGCGAGCAAGGTCGAGAGCTCTGTGTACAACCATAATAAAGGCTCGACGAACACGAGGTGAAAGAAGAGAGAAAATCAAGCAGAGGCGGCAGGGATTTGCGTGCGGGAGGCATTCGTTTCAGCTTACGCATTATTCTCTTCTCTATGTAGCTAATCGCCTTATATTTGAAAAATCGATGTATAAATCAAATCGAATTGTCGTATTATTTTTCGGAAAGTAATAAAGTATATGCGGTGACCTAAAAACTCTGCGAGCGTTAATTCAATACAGCCTGTCTTGATTGCTGCCGTTCGCGAAATTCTGACTAAATATCGATGCAATCATCAGTTTCTATATGTAGAAACTTTATCAGATGTTATACAGATACGGCTATTCGAGCGCCAGCTTTTTGCTGTATTGGCGAATCGTGATTTTAATGTTTTCGCGATCGCAGATTGAAAGGGCATACAGATTTCACAAAAGCGCGTTTGCGATGTACATAGTCGAGCGCACTTGGTATATATAGGTACGCCCAACTCCGAGCTCGTGAACGCATTCGCGTGCGTGTTCGTATGAAATATGTTTTTTTTTTGGCCCGCGTATCGCGCGGCTCGATCTTGAACAGGTTATGTTAAAGCCAAGCTGTGTTTTGTAAGCGCATTTCTCTTACTTATAAAGTTACTCCGATCTGATTAAACGTTGATTGGAGATCGGATAATTGCATCCACACAATTTGATTGTCTCTCGGCGGTTGCTTCGAAAAACAAGCGCTTTTACCGAGAGAGATCAATTTAAAAACGTGAAAGCTCCGGTGTGTAATATACACTAGTGAATCATTATTGCTTGCTATAGTGTACGAACATGGCGACAGTAGTAATTTTCCGCAACTGATACCTAATCTGCGATAAAAACCAATCCTGCAGCTGCCGGGTATTTCTCCGACTTTCTTCTTTCTCGACTTTCCCGGCGAATTTTCGGAGATACGAAGCTTCTCAAGAGATCGACCTCGGCGCTTTCACTCTTTTTCCATGTGTGTGCACCTTTTGGGATCTCTTGTGTGCGCTTGCTTTCCTCTTTTTCTCTACTACTTTACTTTGAAAGGCCTTCGGAATGACTCGGGTTTCCCTGTCGCCGTATAGCACCGCGCGCTTGCGGTTAGACGCAGAAGAATCGAAAATGCCTCGCGTGCGTGAAATGCATCTCCCTTTTCATACTCGTCGCTGAGCGCGTGCTCTTCGGTATCCCGTGTATACACACGTGTGACAGAGCTACTGCTGACGCCTTTTAATACCGAAGCTTGGCTGGAATTCTTCGAGCAAGAGATTTTATCTTAAATAAAGGTAGACTGCTGAGTGAGGGAGAAACGAGCATTAGTATACTCACTTATATTATAGAATGGAAATTTGGAGTATTGTTTGACGAGTTTGGAAAGGCTTGAGACGAGAACCTTGAGATGTTTGATAGACTGTACGACGTTTGATCATGTATGGAGCTACTTTTAGCAGGCGAATTATAAAAACTGACATATTCTTGATCAAGGCAATTTTTCAAATTTAAATTAAATTCAACAAGAGATGCGCATCTCCGACATAATTGATTCTTCAAATTGATTAGTTTCTCTATATTATAGCCTGTGTAATAAAAGTTTTAACACTCAAATTTTAAAGCATTATCAAGATGAAATTCAAAAGGTACCATTTCCATAAATAATAGCTCTTCTTAAAATTAGTCGATTGTTCATTTAAAGGATTGCTACTCGATATTATAATATTGAAAATGGTTTCTCTGTGAAATGTTGAAGCGAAACTATAAAATTGCGAGAGTTTCTTAATTTAAATTGCCAACGAGGCCTATTCCCACGAACCCCTTACTCTTTCATCCCGCAAAGATTCAACAAAACTTCCATCAACACGTTATTCGAAGTGAAATCTCAAGAAATTCCCTACTTCTTTTTTATACAACTCAGTTGCCATCCTTATGGGCAATTTAGCTTTACACGATCCCAAGCTATTAAAAGTAGCAACTGCTGCTACGAGATTCCTGTTAAATCAACAGCAGCAGTAGCACCAGCGGTCTGGGTCAATGCTTCTTCAGCGAAAACGACTGCACCACTTTCGACTACGAACTTTAACCAAGCACTTCAGCCATAAAACTTCTCTATTTCCTTTCTCTCGCGCGGTTGCTGGCTTTATACCTTGATGTGCGAGTGCCCTGGCATTCTGTTTTCCACAAGCAACGTCACCTTTTAGATTACAGAAGCTGGCTCTAAAATCTAGAGGATAATTTTCAAAGTAGAATGCTTATCTTTCGGAGGCAAGATGAAATCTGAAATAACATTTTTGGTTGACCAATAGAGCTCTCAGCATAATGCTAATGATATTTTTCATCGCAAGATCAAGATTGTACAGGTGTCAATTTGACAGTAATCTATCTAGTGAACCGCAGGCCAGCGACTTGTCTATTAGCACACGTTACGCTCGACTGAAACTCTAGAAGTTACAAGGCTTTCTTCCGTGAAGAATCAACGTGACACTCGAACCCTCGTTCTGCTGAAGAAATTAACATTTAGATTGATATACAGTGTTAACGGTCGAACATTTTTTTCTACTAGTTTTAAAAAGTATGCTCATCGTCAGTATGCGGCAGCGCATTGCAATATCGACAACACACACACATTGGTTGGATTTACCAATTCCTGGAATTTTTACAGACACGGTTCCCGCAATCTTGAACACCGAATTTTCTTCTTCTTCTCTACACATTCAATTGCGAGCTAATTTCTACCTGTACGTTTCAAGATAAGACGACGAAGAGAGAGAGAGAGAGAGAGAGAGAGAGAGAGAGAGAGAGAGAGAGAGAGAGAGAGAGACTCATTATGCCGCATGCATGCAAGATTCTCCCAGCTCTCGTGCGTTTCGCGTTTTCGTATATTTAACAAGAAAAGAAGGAAGAGAGAGAGAGAGAGAAAAGGGAGACAGAGACAGAGTCTCTTTTTCGCTAAAAAGAAAAAGGAGTCGTACATATTCCAGCACGAAACAAGCGACAATATAATGTATCATAATGAGCCGAGAGCACGCGATTCCCGCGAGCTGTTGCTCCTCGGAGAGTTGCTGGCCGGGCTCTGTGCATCAGCCGCAGGCGCCACATTCGGCGCGCGGTATTATCGCTGCAGGGGCCGGAGGCTTCGCCTTCTTAATATTCAGATTTGTCTGCAGCCGTTCTTTCCAAGAGATCGTAATCGCCTTTGACTGCTCCTTTCTTTTTTCGCTCGCTCGCTCGCTCGTTCTCTTTTCAATTCGTGCGCGTTCGAGAAATCGAGGCGCACACACACGTCGTTTTGTTTCTCGAACGTGTATAGGTTTGTGTGATCCTCGTATAGTTGTTGGTTGCTTCTTCTTTGCGCTCGCGGTCCGCGGAGGCTATAATAGACTTTCTTTTAAACGTGCGACTTTCCTCTTTTCTCATCTTCGGTGGTGCGCTCGATTTGCGTGATTTTTTTGCAACATTCATCAGCAGAGCTCTAAATTGATATTGAAGATGAAAGAGACTTTTTCGCCGTTTCATCGCAGTTATATATTATGCACTCTTGAAGTTAGTATGCTTCGAAATGAAGTTTGATTTTCGCTATTTGAAATAATATACCTGCAAGCAGCAAACTTCTCGTGGGATATTATAATTTCACGAGGGGTCGAAGAAAACACGACACTCACCATCAGCAAGATAAATAATAAGCGCGGAAAAGCCTTAAACGTATTAAGAAAGTTGCGTTAAAAAGTTTCCTCAGAACGACGGACGTTAAAGTGCATAGGCATAATAATAGCTAGGCCACGAAACTTGGAGGAGCTTGCGGAAGCTTAAACATCTTTTGTATATCGAGCTGCCATTGTATTCGTTGACGAGTTTTGTTAATTGTATAATTAACATTGAGACTTAGACTTACGAACCTTAGACGGTTTTTCCGTTGAGTATTTTTCGCTTATTCTTCAATAAGTGAAAACAGCCGGTAACGTTTTAGCTGATGGGTGTTTTTCTTGATAAGGCTTTTTTTGCGAAAATCCCTCCGATTGAGATGCTGTATTTCTCTACAGCAGTTCTAAGCAAAAAAATGAGAGATAAACAAAGACATACAAAGACTCCCTTTCCTCATACCTCCCTGATCTCTCGAGAGGCAGCAAGTCAAAGATAAAAAGAACGAATAAAATAGAGTGAGAGGAGGGGGGAGGGGGTAAAGAAGCATCGTAAAAGCTGGTCTTCAATCAGCCGCGTGCTTCCTCCGATTCCTGAAAGGAAAAGCGTACCTGCGTCCTGGGCAACGTGCTGAAGAAGGGACGGATATCGTTTCTCTCCGTAAGATACATCCAGGGAGAATGAGAGAGAAGGAACGAGAGATTCCCAGAAGTGGAAGGGCAGCACGTCCGGAATGTCGATAGTCGTGGACGACTTCTTCCACTTCTTTTACCAAGTCGTGTTGTGCTGCGTCGCTGCGCCGAGACGAGCTTTGATGGGCTGTCGCGCGATGTCGTTTATTTCATAATTGCTATAAGAGTTTATACTCAAGTATGAGATCGATAGGGACGGACGTTCGCAGAGATTGTTAAAGAGTCGAGTTGGTGCGCGGAGAATAAAAGAAAACTGCATCAGACGAAATTAAATATTATAACAGAATATACAATGCTGATGCGATTTCTATACTGGGCGTTGATAACAAATTCATTTGAAGACCATTAATCTGAATGATTGATCTTTTTCTTACAACATGAGTCGATGAATTTGTAATGAAATATGACGAAGAAATAATAAATTCATGAAGCAGACCGAAGACAGCGGTGTAAAATTCTAAGATAAAATACGCGGAATATCGCTAAAAGTCAACGACACGCTCGGCTCGCCAGCGTTTTTACACCCTTTTCCCACCACAATAATCATTTATTCAAAAGTGGAACACGCCGGCGTTCTCGCGCGGCGCCAAGCACACTTTATAATTCTCAATTTAAATGTGCATCGAATATGTAGGCCAGCCAAGATAGGAGAAAGAGAAAGAGATGGACTACACGCCTAGAGAGAGAGAGAGAGAGAGAGATAGAGTATAGAGAATAAACGTCTTCTCTCTCGGCGAGTCTCTCGCACGTCTGCGAACGTTATGGAGTAGCGGATGCTCGATATCTCGGAGGCTGCGTGTGCATTGTGGCGCTGCCGTGCCGCGGGAATTGATACCCGAGAAGCGAGGGAGGAAGAGGCGAGGCCGTAACGAAGGGTTGAATTGTCTTGTTTTATCGCGAACTCGAGACGCCTTACACTTATCGGTATTGGTAACTGCTGCTGCTGCTGCTGCTGCAGAGCGAGCAGAATTCTGAGATGATTTCATCGACGCGCCGCTACTGTTGCTTCTTCTTTCGCACGCTCATTGTTGGTTTCTCCGGAGCTAGCGCGGCTTTGTTGCCGCGATTATGTTACCGAGAATAAAGCTGTTGTATGATTGTTGCTTCAATCGACAGGCGCAGCGCCTTTGATTTTTATACGGATTTCATTCGATCGATTCTCTCTGCTGAACTTGGTTGCGGTCAACAATAGTTGCAAATAAATTAGTTGCAATACTATTCGACGCCAGTAAAAAGCAGTGATTTCGAATCTTAATTGCGCATGGCCAAACCAAAGTGTAAACTGAATAGCTAAAGTCAAAGAACGAGAAACGAATATGTGCTCGCGAGACCACAATTGCTTATACGAGCGTGTATCTGCACTCGAACAGGGCGCGGAGCAGTTATGCGCGAAAACAGTCTGGAAATTTATTACCCGACACTCTGACTCTGTGCTGCTTCGCAGAGAAACCAGAAACAGCGAAGGTCCTGTTGTAAGCTACGCAACGACGTCGACGAAAGTCGCAATGCAACGTTTGTGGTCGTCGGCAAACGAGTTTGCAGGAAATTTCACGCGAGTGCTCTCTCGCGCGCTTATCTCGATGGCTTTTGCTTTCTCAAGAAGAGCAGAGCGAGAGAGAGAGAGAGACACGAGTTTGTATACCGGTAATTGAGTTTTTAGGTTTTTCAGGCAAGTTGTGCGCGCGAGTCTCACGAGCTTGGCTTGACACGTAAACCGCTTATCATATTTTAACGAAATTATGCATGGAAATTTGTTTTCGAAGCCCGCAAAGTACTGGACGTGCGACTGGAAATTTGCGGGAAATCGGCAGACGTGTTTTTGTTTTTTAATAATTAACCACGCTGCCGCGTTGGATTTTTGATCGCGCCAGCCTATCAATTATTCGCCAGCTGCATTTATCCGAAAAGACTCGTTCATCGAAAATCTGTCGGGTTAAATATTGATGTTAAGATCAATATTAAAAGACTTTTGGCGTTACTAATGGTCGCGCTCCATTGCACGCTCTGATATAACATTCAAACTTCTGAAGGCTTGATAAACAACGACAACCATAACGTATATACTTCGATTATTCGCAATTGGTTTAATTTTTGATGTACTTCTAACTGATACAGCTAATGAATACTGCACCTATTTTGAACTTCGAGTTATTATAACTTCTGTATAAGTACCCAGTGTTCACGATGATCACTCAAACAAACGCTTTTTGCGTTTCTCCTACTTATATACCTAGAAACAACAGAAAAGAGGGAGATCCTCTCATCCAAAAAGTACAAAGTTTTTCTCATTATGCATCAGTTTGCGCATCTCGTTTGTGCTTTTGAACTCCGTAGGCCTGAAAAAGCTTGAGAGAGACCAAGTCTATGGAGCAATTGACATCCTTTTGGCAGCGTATACGCACTGCAGGATCGAGGTGTAAATCCACCTCATAATTCAGCTGCAATTTGTTTCTTACACAAAAAGTTGAATGAATGCGTTTTGGAGCGTCAACCGCTCGGAGTAGTTCGCGCGCGCATCAGGAGGCTGTTGCTTTCGCAAAGGTGTATATTGTAGGATGGATTGCAAAGATCGCGGAATTTGAGGCGCGATTGCAAAACTTGGCTTTTAGCGAGCTTGCGCGCAAACTTGCCGGGAAATTACCATACGGCGATGTTGTTTTAAACTTCGATCCGACTAGGAGTTTGCACGATAATGCGGGATGTTGCGTGCGCGCGTATATATCGGGCTGCGCTTACCGAGACGGATTAAATGGGAAAATTGAATTAAGTATATTTTTGGGCTCTATATGGAACGATGTCGGCTTGACAATGCATACACTCGATTAAAGTTTAAAATATGTATTGTATGAATGTGTCGAGCAGATGATTTAGCAATTGGAACAATGCTCTCTCGCGTATACAATGCGACTATAATATTAAAAGAGACGAGGAAAAGAGAGAAAATAAAATGTCTCTCTAACGTATGTATAGTCTGGCAGCAGCTGTAGCAATGAGCTCATACTCTATATCGATCGGTCACTCGTCTCGCGAGATGAAACTCGAGACGAGCGCCTTTGCAAATAGCTCCCGCGTCCAGTAGCAGCAGTTCGCGTCTTTGAATGTTTCATCTGCAGTCTGCAGTACGCGGGCTCTTGCTCACTTTGGCACGATGTAAACTTTAACTGCAGCAGTATAGCCGGCACCTATTGCCCCCGAGCCACATGCACACGGCAGACCGGGGAATTGTCCTTCCGTAGAATAATCTTCGGTGAGCTGTGGAACCGCCAGAGGTGAGCTACGGCTGTCATATACCTAATCTGGAAGCCGGATACATGTCAACGCTGATTAATATTTAGTTTGCGAAAATTACATGGAAATCCGAGAGGCTTATAAAGCCAGTGCGGGCATGCGACTCTTTGTTATTCCGTATGAGAAGATTGTTTCCGTGCACATTTCCCTCTGCTATAAAACTCAAGGGGTGGCTGAACTCGAGGAATTGCGACATTTTTTTCCTTGTTAGAGATAATTGAGGCTTGGACTAAGCAGGCTCTTGCGGAGAGTGGGTGTGTGTACGAAGCACTGCTCTCGCTGCTGCCCTGTGTAATTTAATATATACCGAACAAATTAATCCGCGTTCTTTCTTGCAAAAACGTGCCTGATCTCGATGATTCCTTATATGCGACCAAGGATCTATACGTTCACGTTTAAATTATATTTAAATAAAGATAAAAAAGCCACTCAGATATCTCAGTATAACCGTTTGTTCTTCTATTTCATTTCCCGTCGACTCTGATGCAGGAAATGAAAAATTACAACAAGCGTCTTCAGCTCACACTAGAAAAAAATCATCGCGGTAGGTCGTTGAACCACGCCCGACAATAATTCAGCCGATGCGCGGCGTCTACACCTCTCTGTCGAGAGAACCGACTCGCCAAAGCGCTCGAGAGCAAACCCGTCCTCAAGATCGTTAAAGCCCATTAACGCTTTTTCGAGTATCCGTCTTTTTTTTCGCTGACTTGATCCCCTCGTGCGTCATTATTACAGAGACGCGAAGTCAAACGCTAATTCGATGAATAATTCCGGGACACACGTTAATTGAATTTCACGACGCTTGCGCACCTGACGATTGTAAAATCAATCATCTTGATGCGTGTGAAATGAGCGCGCGGGCGGAAAAGATGTTCCCCGGAGAGTCCTCTCACACGCTAGAAAGTGAGATGAGCGGCCTCACACACACACACACATGTCCCTGAGCAGCAGCGTCGGGAAGAAAAATTGCTCGTGTCCCGGACACTCTCGGTCGTTAGATGTTACGCTCGTTACTTTTGGAGCAGAAAAAGAAACGTATAAGCTCAATTAGATAATGATGCAACGCGGTTCGAAAACGCGAGCATCAGTATGAACATTACCACCAATTCGTATAGAAAATCTCGACACGAAGAATACGCTAGTACGATCGAAATCCATCAACGAGAAAAACCAATCCAATTACCCGCTCTCACCGCGATAGCCGGTGTTATAGCACTCTGCTATGCAGCTGCATCAGAGCCAAATTCAAAAATAAATTACTCGAGAGCGCACGGCGTAACGCACTAAACGAGAGTTATATATATAGCTATCGTAGAGGAAAAAAGTTTCTGCACAGAGTTGCAATGAATATTTTCTTAATAAGATTCGTTTTTCAAAGAAAATTGTTCACGCCTGCTCTTTCAGTTTTTCACAATCAAAGCAAGCAAGTAGTTGCTGCTGTTGCTTTTTTCGCGAGATCCACGAAAGAGCAAACTTTTCCCTATATACACGCCTGCTGACTGGCATATGTTGCCTCTGCACATGTATACCGCGCGGATTACGTCCTTCACATGCACGCATAAATACGCTCTTCTTTTGCCTGCACACGGCGTGTTGCGAGGCGAAAGTGCCAGCGCATCAGGATTAAAGTTCGCGTTCTTGCTGCTTTTCTCGCGGTATGGTAATGGCTGACATTTGGTTTTTCGCTCGGTGAGACAGCCTCTGTGCGATTTGATATTTTATTGCATGCACCGGTCTATAAAGTAACTACTTTTAGCCTTTTTTCATTTGGTTGTCTTGGAAACGACGCACTTTGTGAATCGATTATTAATTCAACGTAGATCGAATTCATTTCCGTAATGGATTTAAAAAAAAAATAGATGAGCAGTGTACCATCTTGCCAAGAGCAGTTTCCCGAGGAGCTTCGGCTATACTAGCCGTTAGCGGAATAGCAGCATTAAATTACGCGCGCCCACGCGCAACGTACTTATATACAAAACTCGGCGCGTCCGCGGCGGAGATTAAAATAGAACGCGCGCGTGCAGTGCGTCGCGTCTCTGCGCGAGCGAAGTAAAGAAAGAAAAACGAGGCGAAAGAAGAGGAGCGCGCGGTGATGTCGAGGTATATACGGAAGAAAGGAGCAAAAAATTGCGTTGCGGGCGTAATGAGCGAGCGCACGTAGGTGCAAGCACACTATGGACGCGGTGAAAAAAAAGAGAGGTGCGCGCGCGCCAACGGGGACACAAGAAGGCTTTTTTTATACGTGCAGCGCGGGAGAATTAATTTTGAGAATGGAAACAAGCGCGGCGACGACTCGCAAAATTTGAATGGATCTGATGTACGCTCCGAGACACGGGCGGTGATAATGACTTGCTCGTTTGCTCTCTGGATTTATTTATTTTAAACTTATTATCGCGAGAGTATATTTTCTAATCAACGCTAAAAGCTTTCGTTGTGATTCTTTAAAATGCTTTCAACCCCCGACTCTCGGAAAAGTAAACAGTCCGTGATATTACATTTTTAATATAAAAGACATCGCGTTGCACCGTTCGTATTTACAACGTTTTAATGCAACTGTAAAAAAGATCTCGAAAAATTCCGAGAGCGCGGCGTAAATGAAAGCATCCCTAAGGGAAAGGGTCGGCCGTCGTACAACATGGAGAAAATTATCACATAATACGGATTTCCAGAGACGGCAAATAAAAGAGACAAGAAGACATCAGGGGGAGAAACGAGTGGACGCGCGCGCGCAGGGCAAGTGGACAGACAAAGCTGGCATGTCGAGGAATAATTACCGCACGGGAGAGCGGCTATAGGATATATATTATATATATACACACACGGCTGCAGCTACCGCGCGAAGAAGGTCACCGACTTGTTCCTACTCCATTTCGCCTTTCCTTCTCCTCTCTCTGCAAGTGCAATTTAAACGCGCGTGTTTATATATATATATAAACATCTCGCTCCCTCTCACTCGGCCGCGTCCACTACTTACTTGCAGCGCCTTTTTTCTTCGGCGACTCTAACCGACTGTACGGGCGTGTGCATAGGATGTACACCTATAAATGCCATTCGAACTCGATTCCCACGAGAGTCTCGTCGCTGCACTTGCGCTCTCGTGTTTTTCACGCACGAAAGAGCACGTCATGCGCCCGCCGCACGCTCTTCTTTCTCTCCGTTGCTGCGTGACGCTTCTACTCTGGTATATACGTGCGTATAAATACAATGTCGCGAGGAGACATTACGCGCCGGACGATGAGCGTCGTAAATCGGCCGCTCTATAGCAGATCGAGTACCTCTACTTGCTCCAGGAGCAATGACGTACGACCGCGGGAACGAAGCTCGCAGCGCCGGTCTGTTCGCAGGCATGATTAGATTCGCTCTTCGACGAGGGGGTGATGCTTCGTTACGACGGGTCTCTCTTGCTTGATAAATGAAAGGTTTTTTTATGGAATTCAGTATATAGGTCATTTTATGCACGCACCGTGTGTTGATTGTTTCATAGTTCAACGCTTTGTGAACTTTTGATATAAATTAAACACCGCTATAGTAATCATGACGAATACTACTACGCGGAAGTTTGTTCAAAATAATATTCAATTATAATCCATACTATAGAGCCGCTGAAACTCAACTGTAATTAGTCGTAGTTCAGTTAGAGCTAATATTTGCATTCCCGCTCCTTGAGTTTGTTCTGCGCATGCTTGCGTTAAATCGACCACAGAGGGTCCCATTAAATCATTCTCGATATAAATAATAATTATATTTTAAAAACCAAAAGCTCACGTTTTAATGAATCTTCGCCCGGCCGCGCAATGAAAGTAATGATCATTCGCTGCAGCAGTTTAACTCGACGGCGCTACTTTGGCCTCTCCTCGATGCAATAATCTTCATTCTCCTTATTATGCGAGAGGAAGCCCCGAAAACGCCTGTATCAAATTCGCCGCCGCTCGTGCCGAACTTTGCCACGCGAGTTATATATAAGAGGAAATTAGGATCCCTCAGCTTTTCGGCGAGGCGCTTAATAACAAAATAAACAGCCGCCGACGATCATTAAAATACTCTGTGTGTGTTTGCCTCGCTCGCTACTAATGGGAAAACTCGAAAATTCGTGCGAGTTTCCAAGCCGTCATAAGCTCTCGCGTTCTCTCTCTCTCTTAAGGGTATATAATTAAAGAGTTGCTTCGTTCGTACGTACTTCTGCGCGTCTTAGCGTCGAATTTTCGGCTTCGTGTCGACTTTCCTCGAGTGCGAGATCCTCATACGCCTCTTCATAGGAAAATGCTAATGCAAACGAGCGTTATACTGCATGCGGCGGCGAAAGACGCGGCAAAGTTTCGAGAGCGCACGGCTTTTGTCTCTAATATGACTGGCTTATTCTCGCGCCAAAAGTGCTCTTCCCACGGTCAATATCTAAGTGCGATTTTTCCGCCGCGCATGTGTGTAATCCATTTTTAACGAGGATTTTCATTCGTTTCCGAGTCTATCGATCCGCGCTGCTGGCTTTTGAAAAGCTTGATGGAAAATCGAATGCTTCGAGTGTCCTCCCTCTATCTATCTCTCTCTCTCGTCGGTGCAATTTTAATACGGCTATAAATGATTTTATTAACTTCACGTTCTACATTTTATGAAATTTATGCACGATATTGGAAAATATTCAGCTGCATTTCCCGAACACCTCAAATTCTATAAAATTTTAAATTTAATTAGGCATTACAATTTATGGGCGTGAATTTATACGGTAAAATTTGAAAAAAAGAAAGAACTGGCTGAATCGAGTATCGAAGGAGATAATTGATTGTAATAAGATTGATGAGAAAAAAGGAGAAATTGCGCATACTGCAAATGCAAGTATTACGATAATATTTTATAAGAACTGAGGAAAGTATAATGAAGACATACAAATGAAATGGAACCTATAAAGGAGAGGGAGTTAAAAAGATATATCATTATTATATGTCAATTAGCAAATTAATTTTAAAATAATGAAAAGCGCGGCCTACATAACTGACATGAACTTACTGATGAGCCTGAGATAAACAACTAGCCAAACATTGCCGCGGGCTTATATGGCCTATCAAAGTCGTCCGGACTAGAGTGAAATTGCTTGATAAAAATGCAATTCTGCTACTACAATACCTGGCCGATCGTGTCCTCATAAAATCTTTGCGCGGAGCGCGCAAAAAACTCCCATCTCTCTCCTTCTCGTAAATAAACGTTCGACGCGTCGCTCGGTATAAATCGCATTTCCGCCCGCGGCAAGCTGCACTACCTCTGTATACACTGTCTATAATATGTATACTCGCAGAGTCTTTCTTTCTCGGGCTTGGCTACCCGGTAATTTTTAAACGCTTCCTCGCTCGGGCTCGTAATTTCGACATTATGCGCATATCAATCCTCTTTCCATGCAGCTTCTACAACCACACGCGCTCTTGCCCGATTGGTTTTGTGGATTATTCATTCGGTCGATATGTCTACGTATATGCGCTTGGGAGTGTGTGTATATGGGGGTACGAGGGAGTGGAAAGAGGATAATTATTTCAGCGCGCATTGACGCAAATTATCATGCGAAATCCAAGAGCTCAACGGACAGAGTCTGAATATACCATTCGTTCTTTCATCAGAAGGGCATGCTTTGGTCACCAGCTATACGATATTAGTCGCATGATCTGGTTCGATTTAATCCGGCATTTACAAGCGTCTCGGCTAATGCGTCTACCAGAGCGCTCGCTACATCAACATTATTTCATTCGGGATAATCGGTTTACGAACTTTTTTCTTTTCAGCTAACAAAAAAAAATGGGAAAACGCCCGATATAGGTACTTTTCAGCTTCTGGTCGGGGCGCACGCTGCAGCAAAGCGGACTTTACGATTTCTCATCTACAGCAGCGGCTGTGCTTCGCACAAAGGAAAACTTTGTCGGAGAACTCATTGTGTGTATCAGCAGCAGCAGCAGCAGCAGAGCAGCACATGGGACGAAGGGCGGTTCGCGCGTCGTTACTTAAAGGCGGCAGCAGCAGCCTCGTAAAAAAGGGCACATAAAGAATACATCGGAGCACAGAGAGCGAGGTGGCAAAGAAGGAGAGCGAGCCGCGCGCGAAATCCTTTATTTGCCGAGAGCGAGAGACTCTCTTCCCAGAGCTGCAGTTATAATGATTCAACGGCTTCGTTTCTTCGTCCTTCGGAACGACTTTGTGCCTCCGCTCGCGCGCGCGCGTGCGACGACGGTCGTCGCTCCTTAATACTTTTGCACATCACACACACACACACACACACACACACAGCTCCCCTGATGTGGCTATACGCGCCCACTTCTTCTTCCTTTCTCTCTAGGCATGTATATACTACCTCGACTCGCTCGACCGGACAGCGTCCCTCTCCTCTCGCGCGCGTGCTCTACTATTTTTTAAACGTCATTACACGTAATAGTGCAATTTGTGTAATGGCAGAGCCGAGCGCGCGCGCGCGTCCGCGTACAAGAGAGGGAGAAGCTCGACGAACAAGATAGAGCGAGAGGAAGCTCCTCGGCTTCTTCCGCCAATCCTCGGGCGATCTCGGCCACGCGAGCAACACGCGATCCTTTCCCCCACCATTGCTTCTTATCCTGCTTCCACCCCGTCATCCTCTCTCTGTCTACCTTGCTTCTGCCGAGAGCTGCGTACCGAGAATCGGCTTACACGCGTACAGGCCGCGAGCAGGTATACGTATTATACCTGTTGGACCGGTCCAGCGAGGGACGCGCGCCGTGTATTTCTCTTCCCCAAGCTGCTGCTGCTGCTGCTGCTTTTTTGCACCCGCTCCTTGCGCAGCGGAGAGCAACCTTTCATTATTATTGTTTTTCTTCTTTTTCCTACTTCTTGTTCCATGTATCTCCGTCCTTCTCTCTCACTCTCTCAACTCGCGCGAAGCTCGGAAACGAGCGAGAGAGAGAGATGGAAAGCGCAAGAAACGCACCGAGGATGAGAAGAAGAAGGAGCGTGATAAAATGAGAACGGATGCAGCTCACAGCAGAAGCAGCAGCAGCAGCAGCAGCCGCGGATGATGATGATGATGATGCCGGGAGGTATAGAGCCGCGCGCCGCAACTGACCCTACTGCCAAGAATCTCGCTGCATCTGCTCGCGCACTCGTCTGTCTTCTCCTCGCTCTCTTGTATAAATATAACCACCATCCTGCGGGCTCTGCGATGTATTAGGTATATATACGCGCCGCGGCGACTAATTTACGGCGAGATCTTTGCAGTATAACGATGCGCGCACGCTCCTCCATCCCCCCCCCCTCTACTACTACCCTGTCGATCTCTCTATCTCGCGTATATATGTAGGTATACGATAATGTAGCGACGATATAGAGTCGGAGAGCAAATCAAGTAGGGAATAAAACGCCCTGCCGTGCAGTAGTGTTGTGCAACTTGTGCAGTTTGGGAGAGAAAGAGATTTACACGAGGGTTTGGCTTTATTTATACAGAGAGACTGCGCCAGGGTTGTTGGTGCGGTGCGCTGAGCAGAGACGAACGAGGAAACAGCAGTGGAAGCGTAGTTTTGCGGTCTGCCTGCGTCGGAACGTACTTCTCAGCCTGGGATAATGAGATTTGGATGTTGCTGGCGGCGGTTTTGATGAATTTCGCAAGAGACAGCTGACTGTGCATTCTCTCCGTGTGTGTGTGTGTGCGTGCATGCTGTGTACACTCTGCGCTTGTATGTGACTGAGGTTTCTTTAGCCTGCTGAGTTTTGGTTTTTGCGTTCTCGAAAGCGTCGAAGGTTAACCGCTTTTCCCAGATGCGACATTATATTTCTTTGGTTTCGTGTGGCTCGAAATCGCCGAAACAATTCTCGCTGGAACTGATTGCGAATAAGTATCTGGAATGCTTTTACGCAGATTTATGGCCGCGTATTCGTAAAAACGGGATTTTCGGAGAAAGTTCGCCAAACAGGTCCTTATGTGGATCGCGTAAATTTAATAACACGTCGTGCGCACCTGGCGTTTCTCTCTCTCTCTCCCTCTCTGCGCGCGAGAGAAACGCCGAGTTTTTTTTACAGCTTTCAATTTTCGCGAGCGCTTTGACAATCTATAATATAGCGGACTATAGCTCTTTGCTGTGCATCAATGTATTTCTTCACCTATAGCTATTTTTATTGCTGGTTCATTGCTCGCGAAAATGCAATAACCATTTAGAAATGAGGCTGCCAGACGAGAGCTCATTGTTAATTCACGACCTTGAATAACTCAACCTAAAAGCCAATATACACACAAAATATATATAATATGCATATTTTACACGTATTCTGATTGCATAACGGCAGTGGCTATTATTTAGGCAGGGTCTAAATCTCTGACCCAAAAGATGTGGATATATATGGCAGAAATTATTTTCATAAATGCTAATATGATATGGCGACTCTGTTACAATGAAAAAGCTTGAAGATTAAATCTTTGCGGTGACGACGAAAACAAACAGGAGTATAATGCATCTGCGTCTTGCCATAACCGACTTGTTCTACTGATCACCGCAGAAACTATTTTCGTTTGAGTTGGAAATCCCCGCCACAACCTCGAGTACATCTCGAAAATAAAGGTGACGGCAGCGACCTCGTCTTGAGTGATCCAGATTCTCCATCGCCTCTTGCTCAAAGTCATCGCAGGCTGAACGAGCAGGTGTCGTGCGTCACAAGAAGAATCACCGAAAAAGAATCGGCGTCGAAAAAAGGAACCGAGAGGAGCAAGAACACATATAATCGCAGAACGTGCGCGAGTCGAAGCTCTAGTTGCTGAAGACACGTGCTCACCGTATAGAAGAAAAGAGAAGGAGCTGTACTCGAGAGCTGCGCGTTTGATTGACGTGAAGAGTCGAGAGAGCGAATGGCTCATCTTGAAAAAGCGAAGGCGGCGAAATAATGCTCGATACTTGCGGGGCCCGTAATTGATGCGTCGACGCGTCGTTATATTTTCGGATCAACGACTCGAGGATGCCGGCGAGATCGCATTGTGTTGCCTTGCTTCGATTTAGTCGAGTTTTTGTCTCGCGATTCGTGCAGCGATTTAATTCGAGGCTTCAGTTCTACTGAAGAGAGCAATTATTTTTTAGTTGCGAAAGAAACGATAGGGAGGACTACGCTTACCGAGTGTTTTTATAATTGGTGGACCAGCAGCATATAAATATAAAGTGCTCTTGATTAAGAAGAATAATTTTCAATATAAACCCAGTGCCTGAGTCACGTGCGCGAATGTTGCACGACATAATTTTGTTGAAATTCTACGTGGTCAGAGCAGATTCGCCCAACCGAAAATTCATTTAATACCATGCGTATAATTAGCAACATTCAAATGAAATAATACGCGGAAGCAGACTTCCGTCGACATATCGCGTCGTATTTCGGCGAGTATCTGAAAAATGTTTTCACCATTAAAACCTACTCGACAAATAAAAAGGAGTGTAAACTCATGTTCCAGTATTGGATTTTCTAAGCACAAAGTCGATTTTTCGAGTGCTGTAGGTCCGAGCTCCAACGTTCGTTCGAAAAGGAAAGTGACGAGTCCGCATGATTTGCAGTTCCCCAGATGAAACCGTATGATTTTTTAAATATTTATCATAGCAAAAGTTACTATGAAGAATACTGATACTTTCTTCGGCACTGTTTGTACAGATGAAAGCATGGCGACTATCGCATACGAATCGTCCAATGATACACCCAAAGCACTGCACTGCAGGCTCGGCAACCGCCACACGACATGATGATCTAAATAAAGCAGTAGACTCCCGACAATAAGAGACTCGGCTCGTCGATAGGTCTTCGGCGTTCCATCAAAGGTCATCCTCGCATGCACGAGCCTATTATCGAGGAGCAGCATCAGGTTTAATAAGACAGAGAGAACCGAACAAAGCTGCCGGTCTCTGATAGCGAAGCCAAGAGATAGAGAGCTATAGTCGTCCAAATATCTCGGCTAGCTAGCCTCCCGAAGGGATTTGGCGCTTCCAGCTTAAATAATGGCCGCGGCAAATTGTGCAGCAGCAGTCTCCCTACACCGAGTCGTCCTCCATACTCGCTCGCTCGGGCTTTGTTGCAGCGCCAGCAGCGTGGGCGTTAATATCCAGAGGTATGTAGCTGCGGCTGCGGCACACGAGAAATGCTGCGGGGAGAGGACTGCACGCAGCGGCTACACTAGACCGTACCTATACTATACTGCACTACTGATGGAGGGGAGAGGAAGAGCCGTGGAAATTGCTGTTTCGAGAATACTCGGACGAACGGATGTGCGCAGCCATCATCTCCTGGCGATATGTGCTGCACAGCCACACGGAGCTTTCCCCGACGCACTCGGCACTCAGGTGGACTTACTTGTGATGGCAGTGTGTCATAAATCCTCGCTTTGGGTGCACGAAATTCAGTCTGTCGAGGCTTGAAATTTTAAATATCGAGCCAGATTCGGCTGTGTCGTAAAATCCCGTCGTTCGGAGCTGCGCAAGCTGTGTACGTGGGGTCAACGAGCCGCGACGATCAAAATTAAAATAATCGATGGAAACATATTCCGAGCTAAACAAATTCCCGCGCACACAGCTCCCGGCTCGTCCAAGTATAATCTCGAGGACCGAATCGCTGGCGCACTCCAGCACAGCAAACGCGGAATGCCGCCCATGTGTGTGCGTGCTTGCGCGCGGATGCTCCACATTCGAGCGCGGGATGAGGCCGCTCGTACGTGCGCGACCAATGGACAGCTAGAGAGGGAGAGAGAGCACCGGATGCACACAACAGAGTCGCGCGGTGGTGCGGCCGCCGCGCGACGGATGATTAAGCCCTTGGCTTTTAACGGCTGGCCGCGCTGAAAAGCAGATGGTAATTGCTTGATCGCCGGCCGGCTGGATATGCATCGACCCCGATATACCGAGCGAGCCCCGGACCGCGTGTCAGCAGGATTGCATCATCCCTCCGGAGAGCTTTTTTTCCTTTTCTTCCTCGCGGTCTCGATGAGCTGCAGCTGATAGAGAGCTACTGCACTATATACTGTGCTGCCGCGAGGAATTACGTAAATTCTGACGGCTGAATTTTTATGTAAGCCGATCGATCATCATACTGCAGCACGATGAGAGCTTTTAATTGAGGACTGCTCATCCCTCTTCTTGGACGCGATTTACATTTTCGAAGGAATGACAGTTCACTCGCCTGCGCTGACAAATGATTTTCTGAGGCAAGCCGAAGCGAGTAAACAAGGCCGGCTCTCCGCGCGAAACTTTTTCACTTTCCCGCGAGCAGCTCTTAAATCCGCGCTGCGGACTTGAGACCGCTCGCAATCAGTTTCTCGCTCGAGCGTCTAAATTCATTCCCCAAAAAATACCGGGAAAATAAAGGTCGTCGAGCGAGCGGGAAGGGATAGCAGAGTGAGAGGATAAACGGAAGAAAAGTTGCGTATATACACGGCGGCGTCGGCCATTGTCTCCGTGTATTCTCTCTGCTGCAGTCTCTATATACTGGGAGATCGATATCTCGCGCGGTCGTCGCCTTTCTTGGATTTGCATTAGAATGGTGTAAATAGGCGGAGTAGTGCAGTGGCTTTGCAAGCCTCCCTCTCACACTGGGGCTCTGTATATTGTGGGCACTCGCACGTGTGTGTGTGTGTGTGTGCAGCATGCGATGGTCTCGGCCGCGCGATCGCGTTTGTTTGCCCCGTCTCTTATCTCGGCGCGCCGGCGGCGGGTCAAAAGAGTATATATATGTATGTATAGAATATAAGCGAAAGTCCGTGTAATTGAAACACGCAACTCGACTTCTTCTTCCCTTATATTCGTCTTTCGGGAATATACACTGCCTTTGAGCTTGCGACGGCATCGTAATTCATTAAAAATTTTCGTGCCGTGCTCTGTATGTATCTACCTCTTGTCCGGCAGCGCATACCGCACTATTTTCGAAGCTCGTGCATGCAGCTTTGCTGCGCGCCGTAAAAATGAAGAGAGAAAGAGGCTTGAAGAGCTTTTGTTTCGAGATTTCCATTTTTCTTGCGCTACTGCCGTTGCTGCTGCAGTGAGGTCACGTCAACATTTGCAGCGGATGCCGCATCGCCGCGTGACCCGCTGAACTTTTGCTATAGCGAAGAGAGGAATGAAGTGGGGATGGAGTGGAGGAAGAGGAAAAACTAACTGAAACCGGACTTTCTCGAGCCTTTTCCTCGCGAAACTCGACTTGAAACTACGCTGCGCTCTGTGTGTGTGTGTGTGTGTGTGTGTGTATATATATACGCGCGCGATAAAGTCGTGATCTGATTTTTCAAGAGCAAAATTAGTCGTAATTTCAATCGAAATTTCAGGGCTCCCAGGCCTGAGGAGCAACGCACGGCTGCTTCCGAATGCGAAATGGGAAAGGAGAAGGCAAAGAATTGCCGATGCGATGAACCGACGCGGCCGGGGAAAAACTTTGCCGACGAGAATCACTTTACTCTTTGGATAATGATTTCTAAAGTTTCGCCTTTGTCGGATCGTGAAACGCCGACTTACATATACTCTACCGCGGTGCATGAATCATTTGAATCACGGCGAAAAATATATATATATATATATAAGTAGTCGCGTAAACCAGAGCGGAACGACGTACGCGATTCATTAGGTGAAAGAGGATTTTACGATAAAGTATATACGCGTCAGTCACCGCAGCCTTTTCTCAATTTAACGTATCTCACTCGGATAATAATCGACTTCCGCGAGGACAAAGGGCCGGCCTTTTGTCACATATTCTGCTTCTGTGCTGGCGGCGCATATATATCGTATAATCGAGCGCCGGCATATAGAAGAGATGTAAGCGCGCATCGCGCGAAAGTTGAAACTCGTTAGCTGGCCGAGTTTCGATTTGGACGGAAAGTTAATGGGCTTTTAATGGTCATGGAAAATCCAATAAAAGTGGACGACATATGCGTGCATGCGCCTCTCCTCCCCTCTCACGGCTCGATATAGCGCAATTACGCGACTAGGGTAAAGAGAATAAGGGAAAAACAATGGGCGAGTGCGGCGATGACACTCAATTACTAAGCGCTGAAAAACGACTGATTTTGCGACGATTTTAAAAAGTGCGAGCGATGTTGTTCGCGCACAATTGTGCCCATCGTGCGCGTTAGAAGTTTCGTCTCTCTTGGCTCAAAATTAATTCAGAGTTAGGACGATGATGAAAAAAAAAATATATAAGAACATTGATACATATGTAAGAGTCGCGTGAAGTTTCATCGCTTCGAGCTATCGTATACACATAGTAGTACAGTAGCATGTGTGGTGTGGTTCCGGGAAAAACTGTATATATATATACCTATACTGTGTGCAAGCTCGGCTTACTTATAGATGTATGCTACGTTATGTGTTGTTCCGCGAAGTCGAATAACTTATTGCGCTGCAGATATAATAGTTTCCCGCGGGTGTATATAGTGCGATTTTATTGTTTGCATTCTTTGGTGTGAGACATTCTACTACGACCGCATATAGACGACTCTCGATGCATACAGCACGCTCGTTATAGTACACGTTATATTCGAATAAAACTTGAGTGAAAAAAAAATAAGTAAAAAATTCTCACTCGAGAGCATCGAGGATCGGACTGCCGTAAAACCCATGTCGCTATGATATAGCTATGTTGGTGTGTACATGCCATATTAAGCGCTCAAGCGGTCAGCTCTCGAATGATTGGCTCATTAATCGCGTACACTCTCGAGCTAACGGGCTTTTAACGTGTCCGAAAAACGAGCCGCGGCGAAGCTAGCAAATAAAATAATTCGCTCGCTTGCGCTCCAGGCAACCAGCTGTAAAATCGATAATCCGCTCTCCCACACTCCCGTGCAGGCTCTTCAGCCGGAGGTCTACACGTCGCGTCGACGACGTCTCTCTCTCTCTCTCTTTTTGCGAAAAAAGGAGGAAAAAATCCAATCCCAGGTATTTTGTAAGCCGGCAAAAAGCGCTGGCTGCACACGCCGAGAGAGCGAGCGGATCAAAGGAAAAGGAAACCCGCGCGCGATATATGAAACTCGGAGAAATGCCGGAAGCCCGAGAGCTTTATCGCTAGTTTGCCCGAGCAGCGGAATAATTCCTGGCACGTATCGGCCAACCGCCTCCGCACTCGCATAGCTATATGTATATATACAGACACACATAATATATATATACAACCCGCAGTCGCTCGAAAGTTTACGCACAAGTCTAGCGGTGAGGAGCATCTCGTCCGGGCTGTAAGAAAAATCACTTTTCCAGAAGCGGCGAACTTTAGCCGGCTGCGCATAGTCAGATTAGAGACCGTCATTTTAATTAAAAGCGAAAACAAGTCGAGCAGTAGCGTGTGAAAAAATGGGGTGGGAAGCGAGAAAAAGCCGCGAAAGTTGTAAGTATCGTATCCTCCGGCTCGTCCTCAAGAGTTTCGTCCTCGTCGTCGGCAGCTCTTTTGCCTCGCGATAAGACTATACACGCGGCTGCTGGAGAGCTCTTCAGTCGCTCTCGCGTTTATGCATAATACCTCTATACACACACACACACGCCTACACAGCAGAGAGGGATAGAGAGAGGTCTAAGAGAGTTGGCAGCTCTCGGTTTCGTTAACCGGGCTTAATCGTAAAAGTTAGGGCCAAGTTCCGCGCGCTTAGCGTCCTCGTTACTGCCACCTGTTCTCCTTCACCAGAGATGCAGCAGCAGCAGCAGCGAAACTATATAGAGACACACAGAAAGCGAGAGAAGCAGGGAACGAGTTACTCTCACCGTCGCCGGTGTTTTCCGGCCGACCATTAAGTCGTCGGTGTCCTCGCGTCGCTTCGCTTTCTCTCTCTCTCTCTCACTCTGTGTCTCTCCTATGCATGGTCTCTCCGACTCTTTCTCTCTCTATCTCTGGTCCTCTCGAGCCAAGACACTTCAAAGTTTCCGAAAACGCAGTTTCTCTCCCTAGTGCGAGATAGAGAGGAAGCGAGCCCTTACATGCAGGTATGCAAAGGCTCGTTCGATGCGGGGGAGAAAGCTGCGACGTTGGCGAGTTTGCTCTAGTCCGCTCTCTCATCCCCTATACTACTATTTTGGCCCCTCTGGCTCCACTTATGTGTATATACGTGTAATCGAGCCAGATGTATTGAAGTGCAACATAAGCAGCTGTACATGTGCATATAGATGATGATGGAGAAAAACAATGAGAAGGCGAGCCGCGCATGCGCAGAAGAAAGTTCCAGGCTATATCTCGTTACGTAAAGTTATGCTTTTCCTGAAAAAGCGACGAGAGGAAAGTATGCGGGGCATTCTTATTGCATTCGCAAAGAATTATGAATTCCCATATTACGAGAGCTTCGGAGATATTTCTCTCGACTTTAGGAGCGTGTATAGTTTTCCGTTCCAAGCCATAAATCAGGCAACTATGCGCCTGAGCAAAGTAAACAGTAGCTAATTGAAAACGATGGCACGGCGTACAGTAATCATTCCTAGAGTTGCTCTGGGACTCGTTAGCCAACTTCCGTAAACCAAGAAATTAGGTGCTTTGGGATGATTGAACTTCACGCGCAGTTTGCGCGCCCTCTTCAGATTGGGTTGATATTTTTCTAATTAAAAGTAGCCCAGCTCTGATGTCTTAATCCCGAAAGCTATATACTTAATATCTCGTTATTCGCTATATTTATCGAGAGTATATGTATATATTATATACATATTCGTCGGAAGTAATACTTGGCAGTATCTATAGCCCGACGCGTGTGTACAACGTCAGAAGCTAGACGTATGCAGCGCGCGGGTATTTGATCAGGATCCGATGCTGGTGGTACACGTATAGGTATAGGTATACCTATATAAAAGTAATACTCTGTTTGCGCGCGCAAAGTTTGACTCTGCGCTGCAGGCTGAGCGCAGCGAGTCGCGACGTTTTTGTCGTATTTCAAATGCAGTTGATTGGAAGTAAAAGTGGAAGTAAATATTGCCAAACATCGAGCATTGAGTTTTAAACTATTTTACGCTTGCTAGCGTGCAAATATACAGCGGGTAAAAAACTTTCCGCGACTTATTTCGACGTATTAATTGTCGGGAGATATACTTCAACGCTGTACTGTAACATTGCAGTAGTGTAGTCAATAAAACTGTTTGCGACGAGAGCGAGTTACAATTATAGTGCGTGGAAAAAGTTTTTATTCATAACATAAGCTGTTGCGATGCTTCGTTGCACGGTTGATGGTGCGTGCGCTCGCCAACTCTTCATTCTATCACTGCTATTTCCGGAAAAAGCCCTTATAGGAAAAAAAACAACAACCTGCTTGACGACGTAAAACTTATCTCTTTCGTCGCGAAACTAATCAAGGAAACTATACGACACGGCAAGGTATAGTGGCGGAGTTTGCAGTAGCGCCAGTCCCCTCTGCCGATGAGAATACAACACGAGAGGGAGAGACGCAGCTCTGAGGCATCTCGGATTATTCAAACCTACAGAGAGCCCGTGGGGGGCGACGAGCTGCCGTTCGCTTTCGACAACGGGTTTGAAGGAGCACCAGTAAGTGCTACATAAGATTTGATGGACAAAGAGGATGCCAAGGGAGAGAAAGTGGTTCAACCCCGAGGATCAGCGGTGGAATGGCCGGAGGTGATCCGTCCATTACGGGGGAGCAGTATAGCTTAGATTAGACCGGTATTATATAGTCGCGGTGGCCGTTGTTTCGTTGACGAGCAAGCGAATGAATTCATTTCTTTGTCTGGCCCTATCCCTTCTTCATTTTTCACTCGTCGGGCTTGAGGGGATCAGCGAGTCTATATTATATTATCGTTATACGGCAGCTTATACTTGTGTACAAAGTTTATTTCTCGCGAGAGAAAATCGTCGATCGGCAGCACACGCGCGAAAGAGAGAATTAGTGCCAGAGACGGTGGATGCGTCTGCAATTTGTCGCAAGCCGTTCTCCAAAATTAATATTCGTCCGGTCGTTAAAGTCGACACACATACACACGCAGAAAGGCTCTTACAGGCCCTCAACTTTAGCCATCCGATACACGCACACACACACACACACTGCAGAGCGAATATGTGGAGCTGCAGCGAGGAAACTTGACTAACTCACAAACACAAGTGCGACGACGACGACTGCTGCATATGTATATATAGAGCGAGGAGTCGCAACCACAGCAGCGGTGCTTCCAATCTCGGGACCATTAAAACGCAGCGCGACGGCCCCGGATATCGCCGATTCAAATCAGATTCCGGCCGGCTGAATCGGCCGCGAAGCACTCGTATAAAGCCGAACAAGCGCGTGCAGCTAGCTAGCCTCGAGACAATAACACTTTGTCAGGGCCTCGGCTCGGACAGTTCGCTGCTGCTGCTCCCGCTCCTGCGTATTACTGCGTCTCTTTCTCTCCGCATAGTGTATGTGTGTGTCTGTGTGTGTGTCTATTGCTGTGAGCGGGCACGTCCTAGAGGCTAAGGATTGAGGACGTTGTATTGTGTCCGCAGATGAGGCAATTTCTACAATTGTATCATTGTTCTGATAAAAAGGGGATGAACATTTGTTGTGCGGCGGCGGCGGCAGCAGCAGCAGCAGCAGCAGCAGTGGGAAGGCTATTTTCAGGGCATACAACGCGAGCTCCGATTCGGATAATTCAGCGCTATCGATCTTTCGCTTTCGCCGATTAGTCCAACAAGGAAAAGCTCTTTTACAATGCAAGCTCGTGTCTGTTTGGCTGCTCCTCGAGAGGCCCGACGCTACCCGCTGCACATAACGATTTCTCACGAGCTGCGGTATGTATACACACACACATATATATAGGTATATGTATATAGGTAACCCCCGCTTCGTCTTCCGCATACAAGCAGAGACTCAATATCTCTTTCTCTCTCTCGCAGCGAAATACACGGGCGCACCTTGGAAGAGTGAAAAGCGGAGCGAGTAAAAAAAATAGAAGGAAGCTTAAGAAGCTCGAGGAGAAAGAGAGCGAGAGAAGCTCCGCAAAAGAAAACTGGCTGCGGCGAAGGCAGTGATTCATCGCACGTACGTGCGAGGGAGCGCAGGCCGCTCTGCCATCCAGCGGGATTTCGGAAACTCGCCGATGTAAACGAAGTTCCCGAGTGGCTCTCTCTCTCACTCCCCGTCCGGATATATCCGCAGAGACCTGTCGCTACGTGGCGATGCATCTCATTGGGGCTCTAGTCCGCGTTGGGACAGCTCGAAGAGAGAGAGAGAGAGAAGCGACTAGTCGGGCTTACTCCGGGATTCCCTGCAGGAAGGAAGCGGAGGCCACGGGACGATCACGGTAGAGATTTCGGCCAGCCGCGCTTTTGTGGCACTCATTTTTTGTTTGATTAGGGGCTCGGGGGGATGCGGGCCGGCGATTTCTTTGGGGAAGGATATCTTTAACATTGAAAGTAGCGCGCAAAGCTTTGAGCACGCGCGATTACCCGCGCAGTGTGGTGTAAATTTTCGCTTATCAATAATTAAATGATACCGCGGTTATGCATTTGAATTTAATATGCAGTCGGTGAACTGCTGTTCGCCCTGAACAAACGGATTGATTGCTTGTGACCAACTATTAGAAACGAGAATCGATTTTTGTTTTCAAATTCCTGCGAATATAACCGAGGGCTTTATTGGCATTCTTTGACCTCTTTCCCTGCTACACTTACTTCTTCGTTTATTTTTCAGATGCGCGCAGGACTTTTTTAAGAAGTCTGCATGACTCTTTGTGCTGCAGGGGCGCCGGGCACGCTCGCGCGCTTCGATTCGTTCGTCGTGAATGAGCGAACGTGACGGAGAACTTTTTTCGGAGCTGCGAAATTGATAAAGTTGATGGATGGCACAGCCCGCGGAGCATTCCGTGGAAGTTGGCAAGAAAAAATTAAAATTTTTCACGGATCGATGTAGCTCCAGAACTTGCCGTAATGCGAAAAGATGAACTCGCACGGTTGCAAGATTTTAATGAATCATAATATCCAGACGTAAATGATACCATGTTTTCAATTATAGCGTGACAAATAAAACGTATATAATCCAGCATCGACACTATCTCGACACTCAGTAAATTGCTGCTGTGGTTGAAAATGCAACGGACCGAGTGAACTCTAATTTCGAAAAGTAAATGTAAAATAACGTGTGTACAGAGACGTCGGCAGAAGTGATAACTGGAATTACGTGTGGCTTATTTGGCTGAGTACTATACCCTAGATAACGTAATATCCCAACTCCAGTGCACGGAATAATGTACATAATATAACATAAAAGCGCGTCAAAAAATATTTTCTCGATATTTTTTTCCATTGTCGATATAGTCATATATATGTACGTGGCGTGCCGTCATACAGACGCGAGCAGCAATATAAATCAGCCGCGTTCATCACGGAATTTCCAGCTAACGATATAAGACAAGCCAATTGAGAGTATAATATTTTCGTGAGAAAAGAAACAAAACTTTTCCTCGAAACGAAATTACAGAGTTATGCAAAAATGTCCTTCAACTGAATGGGTGCAACGGAAGCGGGAAGCTTCAAGCAGTAGCGGAGGAGGAGGCGGCAGTGATGACATGCACGCACTCCCAGTGCCCTCCCCCTTAACAACGTTTCTTTGTCCTCAGCGCGCAGTGGCTTTTTACTTCTTCTCCTTACTCGTCAACAATGCTCAGGCGCACGAAAGCTGTATGCTATATATACGGGTGTACATCGGGAGAGCGCCAGCGCGGCGGCGACGAGTCGTACCACTAAAAATGCTTTTAGGCCGATTAGTCTGCGATGCGCGAGTTTTTCGCGAAACAATACTTGCACTCTTTCGAAGGCCGCGTTCGCTGCTTTTCCCGGTAATGGTTTTGTCGTATCAAATAAGGATGAGCCTTCTTCGGTTCGCTGTTTCTTTTTTTCTTTTCGCCTCGCGACTCCGTCTTCTTCCATCACCGCTAAAGGAGACCAAGCTGTTACATTTCAAAGCGAACCGGAACAGCTAATAAATTATCCGTTGGAGCTTGCGGCAGACAGAGATCATAACGTTGAGGATTATGGTATAGTACCGCACGTTTTCTCATCCGGTATTATACACGATATGAAGAGGAAAAATCAGTAGAATACATTTTTTATTTCACGGGCATCAAAAGAGATTACACTTGATGGACATGTTGTGGACTCTACACGGTACTCTTGAATATAAGATACAGCTAATTTGGAATTTTTACTCAGGAAAGTATACATTCTCTAATGAAGTAGGTCTATCCGCTGCGCAGTAATAATGGATTTGGCCTACATTATTTAACAATGGATCTCAGAGCCCCGATGATTAAAAAGCATACGTATCACTCAGCGAAAGGAACAATCTCGTTCCCTCCGACGACGACAAATGCGTGCATAAAACCTGCTCAACGCAGACTTTTCATCACCTCTTCATAGCGTTCCTACTCTTCGCGAATTGAACTAGCACACACAGGCTCGACCTCTCGCGGGTCGACTCGTGCTGCGACTACGTACACACACCACAATGCGCCTCGACAATATAACCGGCGTCATTCGCATCGGTCAGTGCCAAAGTGCCAACGGCTCGAGCGACAATTTGCTAATGCAAGCCGCGTCTTTGCTGACGGTGCGGGGAAGACGTAAAAAAGGAAAAGGTATTTCTCAGCGTCCAATTCCCATGAAAGAGTCGTGGATCAACGTGTCGTCGGGGCTGTGATGACGTTCTTTGCAGCAACCCTGAGCTTGCGAGGCTTTGCCTTTTCCCAGCTAGCTTTTCCGCGCGGTAGAAGCGTGACATCTTTCCGCTGCGCGCATCTGCTTCTGACGCGAACGAGAATCGAGCGAGCCAAGAAGAACGGTACAGACGCCGCGTATTACCAGCGAATTCTCGCGTTACTTTCGAGGACCGCCGGTTATTCGCTCGGATTTTCTATCCCGGGAGTTTTATTTTACGCGACCTCTAGGTCTAGGTATGCTCACTGTTTGTGAATTGTGATAGCTCGTCACTGTATAATTTCTTCCACGTCTCCTCATCTTTCTTCCTCTCGTGGTCCAGGAAAATTTGTTAAAAAATAAAGTTGCAACGTTTTTGGCCTCTCGGGCAAAAACGTTGCAACGAAATTGTCTCCATCCGACGTATTTTCCCCCTTATTGTCTCGCGGACACTACTTACTTCGCTCCGCAGGCTCTCTTCATACATCTTATCTATCCCCTGCTCTGCTGGCTGCCAGCACACTGCCGTCACCGCGCTGCGCACTTTACCCTCTCTGCGTGATTTTCCATCCTTTCCCTAAGCGGCGCTCGTCGGAAACTTTTGATGGATCTGTTTTTATCCTCACCTATCTCTCTCCGTCTTTCTCTGCCCCCTCGCGCACGAGCACTCTTTCGCCTCCCCGCACAAGATTGATACTCCAAAGTGTAATTTGGTAAATCTCTTTTTTTTTCTCACAATTCTCCATTTTTTTTCTCTTCGCCGAATGATTAGCTATACATACAGCAATGATCGATCCTTGCATTGTACGAAAAAAGCGTTTAGACCGCAGACAAACTAGAAGATAAGATTGGAGATGAGGCACATTTGTTTCGACCCCGTGTACATACGAGTATAAGAAGCCATCGGAATCCCATAAAGAAATCCCATCTGCAAACTTAGGCGACGACGCCTCCATTAATCGAAAAAAGGTGTAAACACTCGGAGAACGTGGAGCGATAAAAATCGGGGCGATAAATTTTCCTCCAAGTTTTCACGCGCTCTAACAAGATTATAAGCACATCGGGAGAGAGAGAGAGAGAAGCTTGTATATATATACGGGAGCGCGCGCGCCGGGGATACAAAAAGAAATCCAGTTTTCCACCCCGAATTCCCAGAACGCTCCCCTGCCTGGCTCCGGTTTTCCCGCAGCGAGGTTCGCGCGCAGTGATAAATGATCGGCGCGAATCAGCGCTACCGCGGGGGGGCCGCTTCCCTCTCCGCAGCCTCGTAAGTGGCCGCGATCGCTCGACTCGACGACGCCATATTAGGCCGCGCAGAGCTGGCATGTCGCGCGCTGTCTCGAGAAAGCTTCTTCATTGTACGCGCATCGATTGTCGCGGATCTTTTCTTGCTTTCGCATCAGACCGACGCGATGGGAAGCAGCACTTTAGTCCTTATTAATTCCCCCCGTCTGAGGTATACGCGGACCGGCTAATTTCTTCGGGTTTGCTCGTGGCTCGGCACTGCAAGATTTTTCTTCTCCCCGATCATTTGTCTCCCTCTCTCTTGCTGCTGCTGCTGCTTTTATCTCCGCGCGAGCGAGCTCCGCGATATATTTTACCCGCTAAGAGGTGTGTATAACGCGGTCGTTTATAGCCGGCCGGCAAGAAATAAAGAGGTTGCTTCTGCTCTCGAGGAGAAAAACGTGCTGGTTTTCACGCGAAAATTACGTAGATAATGCGCGGATTTCAGCCTGATTTAACGCAGATTGAACTGTAACGCGTATAAGACTGATATAATTGAAACGTACGTGCGACGGCTATATTCCGGGTCTTTGTTATTACGACTTCCAATTACCATCCACTACAGTCATATACGATAAACGTAAACATGCATGATGATACAACAACGATGCTCCGCGTAAAAGCGGAGTGTAGTAATACGCGTCAAAAATCCAATTTGACATCCCCACTGATGCCTCTCGCTCCATTAGTTGGGTATACGCAACGCCGCTCAAATCCCTCAAGTCATCCAAACACACGAGTTCGTCCCGTTGTCCACAATTCACGAAGGTAAATGAGTTTGTCCGCGAAACTTATTACGGCTCTCTCGTCGCGACTGTAATTTTGCATCAAATATAGTTTAGTTCGTTTCCGGAATAGTCAACCAGTCTTAAATTAACAACTAGAGTATCTTTTCATACATGTTCAAAGTTTCCGTTTCAATTATTAGTCGATCCTGCATGTATTAGTATAGCAAAAATATTCTGAGATTATCTTTTATTTATCTTCCGCTGAGGCTTATTGCACTTGTAAGACAGCCTGTATTCAATTTTCAAGCAATTAAAATTCATACAGGACGCCTTGACGGTTTCATTTCCTTTTGGATAGTTAATACTCTTTCTATAGCACGTACTCGGCGGTCGATCATTACAAATTTTCTATTTCAATCAAGGCGCTGAAGAAAAGGCTCGGAATCATCGAGGCTTCATCCAAATTTTCGAGGCATCAACGCTTCGCAGTAAACCGCGCCGCAACATCCGGCCGCGGGCCGATAACGCTCACGGGGGCACTTGCGCGCACGTTTTTACGGCCAAAGGCGATTATCTTCCTCGTTTCCCTTATCGGCGAGCAACGCCGCCTATCTATAACGCGCGCGCGAGCGCAATATGCATAAGGTTCGCGTAAAACGTATGCACATAAAATTCATCAGCCCGACTTTCGTCACACCGCGCACAAACAGTTATAAATATTCGATCGCTTTGCGGCGGCGGTGCAACAGAAAAACAGTCGTCGACGGCGAGCCGATAGTCCGGAACCGAGACGATTAATCAAACGTAATTGAATTTTCTTAGCCGCAGCGTGCTTATCGGGCGCGAGAAGTGTACACAAGTACGGGCTGTGCTCTGTGTATAGATCAATTACCGGCTATTTCCGGGAGAGCCGGGCTTTGCTCGTCGTCGCACTGGCGAGCATTGTGCCGAGTCACGGATACAAAAAGCGCCCGGCGAAAAACGCTCTATAGATCCGCGATAAAGGGCTTTTCTATTCGTTGCGGCCGGCAAAGACGGGGACCTCCTTTATGCTCTCGTAGTCCCTCTCTCTCTATATATATATATATCTCTCTCCCGTATATGACATCGAGCTAGAAATTTTAATATTCATAAGAAGCCGGCGCACACGATATTGCGCGCGGATACCGAGAAAATTCGCTGTGTCGACGGTGATTACATATTGAACTCTGGCATTTTTGTAGAGGAGCGACGACACACAGCCGGCCCCTTTATCTTCTTTGGCGAGAGCGAGCGAGCGCGCGGCGACTTTATCGCTTTTTCTTACGCGCGCGATCCTCGTTTTTCATATTCTCTCGTTCGCGGTTTACACGCGAGGGCGATGACGCACAAAAGCGATGATATCGCTGCCGAACGAGGAATGCGAGCAGCCGTAAAGTCCGCAACCGCGTCTCGTTTATTTTCTTTCCTCGCGCGCACTGCCTATACATATAGGTATATACATCACGAAAGCGGTGAGTTTCGAATCCCTCCTCCTCATTGACAGTTTTTGAAACATTAATTCGAGCTTTCAACGCTGACAGGGGATTTGGCCGTTATGAAATGGCCATCAACTATTGTGATATTTTGAATATCGGCAGATCATATCCACGCGTGCATTACGGATTTCCATCGCGATTATATGACAGTTTTGAGCTGATAACGCGCCGGTCGTTCGACGATTCGAAGAGGATTGCCATTTCACGTAATTTATTTCCTCAATTTGTCCTTCATCCATCCTCCAGCGAGAAAATTGCTGAAACATCTTTACATATACAGCGGTGTTGGGCAAGCTCTGTCTGTTGGCCGCGTTAACTCAATGACTGTAGGCTTTTTCTCACAATCAGTCAGAAAAATGTGTTTTGTCTCTTTAGGTCGCTTATCCCTCGAGTGGCAAAACTCTGATGAATGTTGTTTCCTCATTGACGTGAATTGCCGGTGAACGTGATAAATGGAATTCATTCATGCGAAAAAGCTTTCGCGAGCTACCCTCTCGGCCCTTTTTTCCTGAGTGCTCCGAAAACGTATGGTACACACACACATAGTACTTATATAGTAAAGCATGCTACTCAGCCAAATTGGTGTACGTATAATATTTATTTATACAGTCTTGTTATTAGTGGATATCGAATAAGATGGCGTGCTTTTCTCGAGATCTCGATGAGAAATCAAGACATCTTAAAAAGAAAACAAAATTTTCAAATCACAAATCTGTAATCGATCGTATCGACGAGTAGCCAGGGGATTTCGCGGACCATTAGCTTCGACGCGTGCGAGCGCGCGCGCGATATAATCAAGATTCCAGGATCCGATTTGCAACTCTCTCTATCTCGCTCCTCAGTAGGACGAGGGACAAAGAAGGTCAGGGCAGTCCTCTTCGGGCTGATGGGTTAGCGCGCTGCTTTGATGCGCGTAATCTTGGGGGTGCTATATCCTTCCTCTATTCGTCGGCGGCGCGTCGCAGGCATTGATCGCTCGCTATACACTGGGTATTATACGGCGTCCTATCCAGCCAGATATTTTCAGGAGTATACTGGCTGTCCCGGGACAAAGGCCCTTCGCTTCTCTTCAGTGTAGATTTCCGAATTTCAATTACAAAGTGTGCGGCTGCTTTATGAGTATACGCCCGCGCTTTTCCCGCTGATGTCACTATATCGTTTCACATTCATCCTCGAGATAAATAAAACATTTGTTTACGATTCCGTTGCGCGTGCGAAATAGATGATGAGTTTATTAATACACGAAATATATCATATGAATTAATTCACCGTTTGTATAGTTATTACGTATAAATTGGAATATGCTATATATATATATAATTTACAAGTTTTCACCAGCCGTGTATCTGCTTTTTCGAATTGTCCTCAGTATATAGCAATAATTAAAACATGATCGACATTCAGCAGCTGCAGCTGCAGGTATATGACTGCTTAATGAACAAACTGCATCCATTGATCATTCAAGAATCGATTCAGCTGACTAATAAACGTGCATAGGCTTTCTAGTCCGGATAAACTGGTCGATGGGCAAAACCAGCGCGCGCTCATTATATTCCGTATAAATAATTAGCGCAACTTCTCGACAATCAGCGAGAGTCCCCATACAGCAGCGACGAGACGAGTATAAGTAATTCTTTTTTACCTCAGCGTAATGGCATTAAAAGTTTAATTCGTTCACTCGCTCTTTCAGGCTGCGCACGCAGCGCGCGCATCATCCAGCATAGTCGCGGCGGCCGTGCAATACGGGAAAAAAAGCATAGGAGCTATAGAGTCAAGAAAGCCGGAAACAAGCAAAAAGTAAAGAAATATAGCTGGAGCGACGTCAAGAGCGCGAGGAGGCAAAAGAAGGTAGGAATATATATATATACATGGAGGGAAAGGAGGCAGCAGCAGGCGACAGTGTCTCTACGGCATAGCGTAGATTGAGAGAAGGAACATACGCGTGCGTGCGCGCGCGAACTTACCCGCGAGAGATCGACAGCAATTTACATTCTTTTCTAGCCAGTTTTGCTGCGAGCATACAGGTTTCCCTCCGAGGGTGTTGATCGCGATCAATTGCACGGAGAACACGCACAGACACACACACAGCTGGCTACACGGACGGGCACCGAACGAGAAAAATCCCGCGGGACGTGTGCCGCCCCATAAGTGGATCTTCCAGCTTCTCTCTCTTTCTCTCTCTCTCGTTCTTTCTCTCGCTCGACTCGATTGCTCGTATCGTTCTATCTGCTCGAGCAAGATTCTCGCATGTGAGTGTGTTATCGTATGTGTGCGCGTATGCGTCGTAACATCAAGCGCGAGAAGACGGCTCGCCGCGAAAACGATTTTCAAAGGGCAGTGTGCGCGCCGGTTGAAAAGTGGTCAGGATCGATGATCAGAAGCATCGGGATGAAGACTGAGCTACTACTGCTAGCGGCGAATTCACAGCTTTTTGCGCTGATGCTCTCGGGGAGTATTGATTCTCGCCTTTTCAACGCTGATATGCGTTCTCCGTTTTTCCAGCATTTCTATTAGCGTTTAATTTGACGTTTTCCTCGAATGCCGGTCGACGTATTGATTGATATCGCAGGCCCAATCTTTTCCGAAGCGCGTGTCGTTAGTGTCGTCGGGACAAAAAGAGGCGAGAGCGAGTAGAGTACCGAGAAATGATCCTCGTTAACTACGTGATGATCCTAATACTTTTTCTAGGATCTCAAACTTCGAAGTGTGGCATTATAAACGATTTAAGAATATTCTTACCTCACAGTTCTTGACTTTTTCCACCAGTCAGCGTCAGAAACCAAAACTCACGTCGGCTGCATCAGTCTGAAAAGGAAGAATAATAAAAGCATAAGATTAAGAATATGAAAATTTTCCTAGCTAAGAGTCGAAAAAGCTATCGTTTCCTCGTTTATCAATCGCCGCCTCAAATCGAATATTCCGCCAACTTTCAAAGTCTCATCGTGAAAACGCCCTATCGACCATTAATTTTCCCCTTTCCCATCTCGTCGCATCAGCCTGTCTCTATCAGCCGAGTAAGTATAGCAGTCGTTCTCGCGGCAAACTATACCAGCTTTGGCCTCGAAAACACCATCGGCGCGCTGGAACGACGGCAAACCAAAGCGGACATACTCTTGCGATGCGGTTCGCATCACGCACGAGAGCGAGTTCCTTCGTCGAAGCATCATCAGCATCAGTTCTCTCGGCTCTCGACGGCAGAAAGACGATATATATACACACACGCAGCGGCAAAGCAGGCAAGTATTATAGAGAGAGAGAGAGAGAGAGAGCCAAGCGGCTGCACCTGCTCGCCCCAAGCTAAACGTAGTGGTTCTTCTTGGCTATGCAGCGGCGAGCCGCGTCCAGGTATCCGCTTTGTCGTGATCTAGTTACCTGCGGTATGGCCGCAGCGGCGATTCGTTCAGCCGTGGAGCTGCCGGCCTTTGATTACTCTTTTTGTTTGTGTGCCACAGGCGGTGTACGAGTAAGCCGGAGGCACACTGCAGAGACGGGTCGATATACATATACCTGCCGCAGCAGCACACGCACAAAGACGAGGGGATTTCAGGAAATTGAAATGTCCAGCGGTGTATATATACAAGTATATATATACCGCTCTCTGCCGCGGACATTAAGGACGTTTTACTGACTCGCGTCATTTTTGCGAGCGCGGATCGAGTTTTACGACGGCGGCGGACGGTAGCTCAGCGTTTTGCGTAAACCCGCTGCAGCGGCAAACGAGGATACTACAACTCTTTCCATCTCTCGCCGCGGCTGATGCTTTTTACGCTGGCTTTATTTACTTATTAATTCGCGCGAGTTTACGGCGGATCGTTATCGGCCGCGCCTAGAAAACCCGTTGCACACTGCATATATATACATATACGGAGAAAAGTATAGCGCCGTCGCGAAGAGAGACGCCCGGGAATTGGTTTGATTTCGCTGGCTCTTTTTTGCTCCCGCGCGCTCTGGATACAGTGGAGCTCAATTACCAGGCTTGATATAAGAGCCACCGGGAAAAAGTCGCCGCGTACGTACATTATAAATCCCATATACGCGCGAATGGAAAAGTCAGGCGATGAAAAAATCCACACTGGCTTTTTACAGCCTGATGGACGTACTTGTATATCTGATAAGAGAGCTAGGCTGCTGCTGCTGCTACTGCTTGCTTGTTAAACCCTCGGCCGCGGTACTAATGCCTGTAATAAATACTAATCTTCAACACCACGTGTCACAAATTTTACAGTTACGTGTACGCGAGCACGATCTGGCCTTATTTCGCTAAGCGAGATTCAATTCCTCTAGTAAATGGTGCGTAAAGGCAGCTTATAATTTAATCGTCGCAAACAACTGCAGCGCTCGTATATTATATATCTTGCGCGTAACTTATGCATGAAGAGAATACAACCATTTTTACACTCGGGAAACAAACTACAAGCTGCGCTGGATTCGAAATGCATGTTTGAATATCATTTTGCATCGATCTGTGCGGCTCAAACTCGCTGCATCTTTAAAAAGTTGACATCAGTTTTTCAGGTCAACCGCGTCGATCCACTTCCCCACCTGCCTCTTTGGAGTATTATTTTTCTTCGTGTGTGCACTCGATGTCTAAAACATGTTGTTTTTTTCAGGAGGAAGAAAATGTTTTTGCGTTGTTATTATGCCGAGAGGGTTTATTTATAGGAACGTTTATTCACCATCCGGAATTCAACTGAATTTTCAAAGCAACTGCTTATACTGGATGAGAAATCGACTAATGCTTTTCAAAATATCAATACTCCTATACATTCGTCCTATACAACTTGAAGCATCTTAATCGCTCCAAAGTTCAATCTATAGCAGTAGTTGGTCGGATCTCCGTAAAACCACATATTCAAAGCCACGAATGGTCCCGTTATATTCATAAGCATCAGCGAACGAGTGCCAGTTAATCTCCCGGAAGCTTCGTCAAAACCAGCTCGAAGCCACGGATGAGAAGAGAAAAAAAAGCTATCGAAGAAGAGGAAGAGGCCACCGTAGCTGCGCTGCCTCGGCCCAACCTCGCCTTATTATTTGCCGCGTTTTTCCGCTAACGGCCCCGCCACCGCGCGACCACTTCTCTAGTTTATTACCCGAGTAAAGCGAGCTCGTAAATCTCCCGGCCAGTCGAACAGATGAGTATAGGCTGTCGTCGCAGGTTGGCTTGTGCTTGCGTGACGACGAATCGACGGCTGTAGAGGAAGCTTAGAACCGACCAAAGCAGCTATACACCTCTCGATAATGATTTTCGGCGTGTAAGTGGATAAATCGTCGTTTCCGTGCGAGGTTATGGATACGCCCGGAAGTACGTTTTCATTATACCGGCGGAGATGCGTGTATACACGACGCGGCCGACTTTTTTTTCGAATCGATTGTGTGGCGGGATTTGTCGAGATTCCCTCGGAACGTCTATATTTTTACCGATTCACCTTATGTTATAGTCGGATAATTATTCAATAATAAGAGCTGTGTTTAATTATGGATTTTGAAAAGCATCGGAAGTTAGTGTGCGTTGCGCTCTATTACATTGACGTCATTTATTGTACCATGATAATGATACTTTTTATTTTGCACAAATCTCCTTGAAGGAAGCAATAAATTCATCCCAAGACAAATTGCGCCACTTGTAAAACAAATAACCAAGTGGAATTTCTCACACTTGAAAATAACGAATTCCCCTTTCCTCGAAACATCTCACTCGAATCTATTTCGCATGAAGAAAATCGCTCCCCTTTCGAGCAAGTTTCCTCGCTCGCGCTCAAATTCAATCGCGCGTAATCATCTTACGCAACAATTTATTTTTCTCACAGTCAGCCGAGCGCAAGGCCAGATGCGTCATGTAACGAATTCGTATATTTTGAAACCGCAGAGTACCGCTGCCGAAAACCCGTCCTCGAAAATATGCCAAACTTTTAATACCTTTCCCCTGCTGGTATAACGTCGCTGCCGCCGAATAACGTAAAACTTTCTCATCTTTATTATCATGCGCGCTTCCGACCCTGCAGGGCACAGCATCAACGAGCAGCAGCAGCAGCAGCAGCCGAGTTTCCTTCTAAGCAAGACGAAGTAAAAAAAAAAGAAACTAGAAGAGACAGAAAAGAGGCGCACCGGCAATTTGTCGAGCACGAATCCCAAGGCGCCCGGGCAATATATCGAAAAGTTTTCGGCATAAGAAATTTTACGTTTGCAGACCCGCAGCTCTAGCTCGCGAGTTTCTCCCTCCATCCTAAGAAAGAGAGAGAGAGAGGAAGCAGACTAGTTTCGAGCTCGAATTCCCCGCGCCCGTCGAGCTCTATCCGACATTTTACATATTTGCGGATGAAAGTTTGGCAAACTAAGGCAGCGCGGCGAACCTCCTAGAACTCGAAGAGTCTGCAGCCATGTCGCTGCGTCTCTCTATGCATGCTACTACTGCAGCCGTGTCAGCGAGAAGACGTTTCGTATAGCGTGAGGAGGACATGCGGGTCGACCGCGGACCGACTTGTGCCGCCGCTGCGAATCGTCGATAGAAGTTGGGGGGACCAAGTCTGGAGCTGATCTGCTTTGGGGAACGAGCAAAGTTAGACGTCCGCCTCTTTTTGCACCTGATATACCTACTCAATGGCTGCTTACTCGCTGCTGTGACCTACATGCTCGCAAGTCTCTTACCGCACTGTCATTTGGATTCATTCCCAAATTTTACTCAGTTAATTGCAAAAGCTTTGAAATTGATTTAAATAATTAAATTTCCGTAATATCGAAGGCATTTGTGAAAGCCGCATGTCCCAATTAATTCAGCTTGTAATTCAAGTACTAATATTAAATATTTCACAAATAATTTCGCTTAGCTAGCAAACGTCCAACAATCATTCATGTATAAAAAGAGAAGAAACATTTGACATGATAGCACGCTGTCCTTTTTATGCCTTCGCGGCCAATTTCCGCCAATACTGCTCTCAGCTGGAACAAACGCGAGAGAAAGAGAGAGTAGACATATCCCGGAAAAGAAGCGACGTAGAACGAGCGATAAGGCCAAATAATCTAGAGGGATAATGTCTCGCGTTGTTCGCGATTTGTCCGGGCGCGCGGGGCCGTGACGCGTGAAACCCGACGGCGGCTGCCCTCGACGATGACACGTGTCTCGGATTCGAAATAGCCTCCTTTCTCACTCCTCGCACGCTCTCGATAGAATTGCAGTCTCTCGATTAGTATTGCCGGCTATCCGAGCGGCGCAAAGACGTCGGGATTAAATCATTGTAAAGCGAGAGAGAGAGAGAGAGAGAGAGTGCAGTGCGCGCGCGAGGTCGGCATAGAAGGAGCCACGACGACGACGACGACGACGCTCTATAAGTATATAGTGCGCGGCTACCGGGCTTTTCAAGGCAGTAGTCGGATCACGTCGCGGCCACACCCGCATTCCATATTTTTCCAGCGGCCAGGCTCTCAATTACCTCTGACAGATCGATCACACAGCGGCAAATAATGCCGATATATCTCGGCGGAGACTGTCTTTTGTTATTTCAGCGGGGACCCCCGCCGCATCGAAGCGATTCGATAAATCATAGATCGCAGCGCGCTATGTGTGTTTATGGTAGTCGCTGTTGCGGTATATATACAAGTGTCTGTGTGTGCGTACTATCGAAACCAGTCAAATAAAGACGATTCTTCACCGGCAACCTTAAAACGATTACGTGTCTCTTGTCCGAAAATTCGCTCGGGAATATCGAGCGAAAAAGTCGGCTGTATAAAAATGTATACGTGCCGCGCGCGAAACGAGAGCCGTGTTTATTTTTCGGCAAGGTTTCGGAAATTTCAAACGTCATTTTCCGACCCGAAAGATTACAATGGCATAAATCAGAGCTGTAAAGCCGAACAAACATGAAGATTTACGCTTGGTGGAATCGAAAAGAATAATTTTTGTATAGAGCTGCGCGGAATTTTTTTTTATATATAAAAAGAGTTTCTCCCGTACCGCGTAACAATAATAAATCAAGTTTAAGTTGAAACGCAACAATAGCAAAACAAATTTTCCCGTGATGTGATGTTGGTCGTTCTTTTTCGGACAAATAATTTATACGCGCGCTCAACCCGCTGCTGCCGCGCTTATAGAGAAAGAGAAGGCGGTATGTACGGGTATTATGTAAATAGCGCTTCTAAAGGCAGTGAAATTTTTATAGGCAGAACTTTTTAACGTCCCTTGAAAAATTTTCGATCGGTTCTCTATTTCTTTACGAAGTTGTTAATTTTTCAATAAACGTAGGCTCACTCAAGTTTTCAATCGAGAGAGCCTAATATATTATATATTTCCTCCTTTACGGCTTATGATAAAGTATTAGGTACATAATGTAAAACTTTTTGAACTATCGGTTTTACTCTATACATTATCGAAATAAAAATCATTATTAATTGCTGCTCCGAAGTAACTGACTTTCTCAGTCAACAGAACGTCTGCTACATCAGTTATATAGTACGATGACGATCGCAGTATCCGCAAAAAGATTCGAAAATGGAAATCGAGCCTTTTCGAAGCACCGGCAGCTCTGGAGGAAGCCTCAATTTCTGGATGCAGGCATATTTGCCTGACTAAAGGATGAGGCGCGCGCGCGAGAAAGAGCTCACACGTACACGTATGTACGGCCAAAGCCGAGTGCAAATATTTACAGACTCAGTGCAGCTGTCAGAGCTGGTAGTATAGGCGACCGGGAGAATTCCAACGTGCGTCGAGGGAAATATTTTGTCTAATGCTGTTTATAGCCGGTATGCTGCCTTTTAGCTGCTGCTGCTGTTGCTTTGCTACATGCAGATGCGGCAAGGATCCGATAGGATAGCGTGTATATACAGTCCGGCACTTTACACTACGACTTTACGTGCTGCAGAGGGACAGGCAGCCCTCGGAATCCCAGGCACGCCACGGTGTCCCTTTGCCGCGAGCGACTGTCCGCTACCGCTTCGCAGGACATGCGATGGCGCGCTGAGTGTGTCTGTTGTGTGTGTGTGTGTGTATACAGTGTTTAAAGGGAGGCCCCGACCGAGAGAACGAGACAACAATTTGCTCGTGTGATTCCTCTGATGGTACCCCGGGGATGAGAGAGGGAGAGGAGGGAGGGAAGATACGACTGGTAGGGGACATATCCGGGAGTGATATGCAAGCAGTTGCGCGGACGGAGCGCGGAACGAACGGAAAGGTGATTTTGTAATAAAAATACCGCGCGTTGGAGGAAATGGACTTCTTACGGCTAGTGCTATGGAGTACTTTAGCGCTGAAAGGAATTCCAGGCTTGATATAGGCGTTGACGGGATTTATTCTACGCGGCGCGGAAATGCCGAGCGCGCTCTTTTTGCGAATCAGAAGTTATTGCGACATTTTCTTTCATATATATATATTTACTCGATTCTCTTATAAGTGCAGTAGTAGATTTGAAAAAAAAGATCCTAAAAAGCGTGCTCCACGCACAAGGCTCGGGCCAATATTTTCCGCCATGTATAACAAGTTGAAAAGGGTAGCCTATTACGTTTCATTTTTCCACTCGGCTCGGCGCGGAATGGGAATCGGTCAATTTCTGCTTCAAACAATCCTACGCGCAGTCAGCCGGTGAGACCTTGCGCATACAGCAGCATTAATGTATAGCTGGAACATTAGAATAGAAATGGAATGAGTACGTGAAAAAGCAATTCGCCGAGAGTCCCCCGCTCTCAGGGGCGGCGGTGGCGCTGTCAGAAGCACATGGCAGCGACTAACGATCTGCAGCTTTTAAAAGCGTTCTCGTCTTTCGTCACATCAGAATAAGAGGGAGAGGGTCTATGCTCGTTGTTGAAAACGTAATTGGAGAAAAAACGAACAGAGGGAAAAACGGAAAGAGAAGTGCGAGCGTAATGGTTATAATAGAAAGAGAGAGAGAGAGAGCGAAAGAGAAGAACTAATATTCGTCGAGAGTTGGAAAAACTCGGCGTTTCTGGAGAACCAATAATCGTTTTCGCTTTAGAACACTCAGAGTGCGCTTGCGCGACGTAAGAACGAAATGGCATGATCGCTGATGCTTTTTTCACTATTCCACACAGCGGCTGCAAAAATTCGTCCAATATATATGCGTAGGCCGATCGAAGAGTATATTGAAATTCTACAAAGCGTCGCGCGCGAACGCATGTCGCGCCTGCGGAAAAAAGCGCTTTGCGTCCGCTAACGATTCTCCTCTCGAGCACGGAAGAAGCACACGCGGCTCGGCGCATAAATGTTTACTAATTCGCGGCCGGTCATTACCATTTCAGTCCACCCCCTACTCCCGCCAGTAATTTATGATTCGATTGTGCCTGGACAAAGATAGATTTTAATTCCCATAAATATCGCGTCTTTGCCGCCGATTTACATGCGCGCGCGTGATGCCCGACAGCGCCGGTGGGTATATGCGTATCAGGCAATCGTTGGCCCATCAGAGTATGGCAAAATTATTCTCTGCTCGAGATGCACCTGCGCGCTGAGAGGGCAGAAAGACGTAATGCTGTCGTGAGACTTATTTCGTCGAGATTCGGCCAGCAGACCTGCAAAGCTAGATTTTTTCGAGTCGTGTACTATATTATATTTTTGTGTTATATTAATATAAATTTCTTTACCAAAGTTTAATATAATTTCATAAATAAGTTATACACATCTGTACGAAATAAAATGAATCAAAATAGAAAAATGCTGGTATTAAACGGGGAAACATTTTCAATTTCCCGAAACTTGAGTGCCTGAAAAAAAAAAAATTCTTAAGATATAACTTAAAAACTTTTACATCCTCCATCCACTTGAGCCAAGAGTAGGTCCTTTTACCATAATTTTTAATCACCCAGACAGGCTAGCGCGCGTAGCAGAAAAAAGAGTAGCACAGCCAGAAGAAAAAAAAATAGTTTGACCCGCCAAGTGGCCGAGGGTTTTCAGAGAAAACTTACGAGGTTCTATACAGACCCGCGCCATTCCGGCGAGTCGCGTCACATACTAATGAACAACGCACGCCGGCGGAGTGAGCAAGAGCTTATATAATAATATACAACGTATGTGTGCGTGCGCGCGCGGGAGACGAATTCCACCGTCGTTTATTTCACTTTAGACGTGAGAAGGGAGGCAAAACTCGCTGAGCGCGAGGAAAAGATTGGCTCAAGCTTTTTTTTCCAGCGCCCGGATGAAAAACCGATAACTTTTTCCCCGATGATAAATCCGTCGACTTTAATAGTTGCGCGTCGGAGGCGGCGAATGAAGAGGTCCACCGACGAGGGGGGAAGATAGCCGTGGAAAAAAATCGAGCAAAGGGCGCGAGCGTGACTGGTACACATTTTATTTGCGCCACAGGAATCGAGGAAATTGCGCGAATAAACCTTTGCGGAAGAATCGATCTTCCTGGATATTGCCGCGATGGAGATAAATTTTTTTAGCTTTGTTTCAATTTTTTTTCCCTTCGGGTTCATTACAGTTGTTTTTCGCCATTACTCTTTATCACGCGTCATTTTCAACCGACGAGGAATCTTCGAACTAAGCAGCGTTTTATGTAACTTTTTAATAAGAATAATTGATGCTACAATACGACTGGGGTGAATGTCGGACGATTCCTAGAGCAATAAACTTTATTTCAGGACGTTCGGGGCCACAGCAAAGATCTCATGAAAAAAGTATTCCGACGAGCCCTCGACCTTCATATGTTTCTTGCTACTTCACATAAAACAGGACTAGCTACTCGCGGATGTATATCCCTCGGCAATCCGATAGCCATACGTTTAATTGAAAAGTTTTTTTTTTCTTAATTAACGCAAGATAATACTTCAGTAGTGTAACGCAATTTTCACACGAAAAAATCCATTATCTTTTAATGGACACTAACTCTCATGCTACGCGCGATTTTCCGCGATTAACCCGCGGCAGCGGCATTATATTATATCCACTTGGCGTAATGGCACGAATTTCCGATCGTGAGAAATCTATCGGCTGCTGCCAGCCGGCCTCGTTCCCCCACTCGGTTCACTTTTTTTTTCTCTACCCCCGTTTGCTTGCTTGCTTGCTTGCCCACTCAGGAATCGTTTTTACGCCATTTCCTTTTCCGCAGCAGGTTCTTAGCAATTAATTCCACGGGAGTATTTACTTAGACACTGCTAGTGCGCGAGTTGTCGAAATAACCGCATTTCTCGCTCTATCGCGCTCTCACTACTGCTGGCACGAATATATAACGGAAGCGAAAGCCGTATAATTAGAAAAGGAGAGAAGAAGATGTTGAGCGGATGAGAGACGTATAGAAATCGTGTAATCCTCTCGTTTCCTGTCTCATAATATATATTGTACACGTATATACACAGCAACTATATCGGCGTCATCGAATACTCGTCGAATTTTGCACGAGAGACTTGAAAAATCTCATTAATGCCGAGAGGAACGCGAGACTGATGATTACACTTAAAAGTGTCGAAAGCGTAGAATTAGATTCAAATTAAACGGAGCCCGAGAGTGTCATCGTACGCGGTCGCACATAAATTTCGAGCACTCGGACCCACCCACTTTTTTACGAGTGCCAACGCTTGATCTCGCGCTACCGCATGAATATGCATGTGGAATTAGAAAAATTTCAATATCAATGGAACGGCCAATTTGCCGTCTTTGACGCGCCAAGTAGTATATAATTATGCTCTATAGACGCGTATACCGCACTACTGACGTTTACACGCGGTACTTATATTTATCATCGTATTAAAAAAAGATGGTTATGCAGCGCTCTCGACGCATCAGCTTTTACAAAGTTCAAGGAGATTTTTTACGAATTAAAATAGTTTACGGAGCTACACGGGGCACCGATCCGCGACGCGCGCGCGCGCGCGCGGTAGAGCCTTATAACTTCCAAAAGTAATGTCACCTGATTAGAAAACTTTGCACATGTAAAAAGCGGAGACGCAGCTCTCTTGCGTTTACGTGGAAAATTTTCGATTCTTTTTTTCTCTTCTCGACTCGCTCTCTCACTCTCTCCGCAAAAACTTGGTGCTCAAGAACTTTTCTTCTGATTATATCGAAAAATTGATGGTCGGGAAGCTCTCTAGCCGACTGAAATTTTCCCTCTTTCTCGGTTAATAAGCCAAAAGAAAGCTTTATACTTTAGCCTAGCTTCCCGCAGCACTTTTCCGTGACATCAGCGAGAAAAATTGTTAACTCGAGAGCGCCGGCGCAGCCAAGTTCCAATTACGAGCCATTAATAATATCCGCTCGCGGTTAACTAAAAACTTTGCTGGGCCGCCTGCAGCTGCGAGCGTCGGATTTTCAAAAAAGCCACAAGCTGCAGCTTGCGCCGGGAGAGCGGCCGCACGATAATAGGCAATCGCGAGGTCTTTAACGAACTCCGCCCGTCTCGGTGTACGCTTAATAAACCTAACTAGCCCAAGCGCAAGCGGCCAACTTTCCTCGAGGAGGTGGAGGCTGGCTGGCTGGCTGCTGCTACTGCTGCTGTAGTCTGCTTTGCTCTTCGTCCGATAGTTAGAGAGTGCTCCCTTCTAATACCGTTCACGCGCGCAATTTGGAATCGATCCGAATACGCGCTCGACTCTCTAAAGCAATCTAGACATTTGTCACGGAGCATCCGACAGCGCAGTAGAACCGACCTTGGAAAACAAAGGACGGCTGATGCTATTCTGCCGCTAGTTTTATTGAAAATCAGCCAACTTTTCCAGTTGTAGGCTTGCGTGCACGAACTAACCCCTGAGAAATCATCGGCGGACTCTCCCTCTTTTCTGGATGTTGGGATGATCTAAGTAACCGTAGAGTAGCAACGACTTTTGCACTAGTCAAAATGTGCAGTTCACTTTGTTAAGCTAAAAGTAATCGGTCTGTGAAGTTTTATTCAAATCTATGAACGGTAATTCTATGACCGATTCTGAATTAATGACATACTTAGTTATTCGATTGAGTATTTGCAATTTTAATAATGCAGAATAGTAGTCGCGAATGATTCGATTTATCACTGCAAGGCACTTATTTTAGGAGAGGGGGTTAAAGCGATTATTATTAAAGCTCGATTCGGAGACAAATTCGTTTGTCAATACGAGCACTGGGCTAGCTTCTGAATATTCAAGTGTTTTCTTCCGGATGCAGATACTTTGATTTAACGAACACGAGCGAGAAAGCAAGAGAGTGAGAGAGACCGGAGACTCCTTTGTCAAGATCCGCTTTCGTTATGTCTCGCGTTCTCTCCGTCTCTCTCTCTCTCTCTCTCTCTCTCTCTCTCTCTCTCTCTCTCTCTCTCTCTCTGCAAGAGAACATCGAACTCGGAGAATCTCGGATTCATCGGGTGAGTTTAGACTACGGCATCCTAACGAGAATTCATCCCCTCCGAATGTTTCGAAGTTTTGGGATTCCGTTTGTCCCAGCTATATACACGGCTTCGTAATATCTGCAAATACATACGTTTCGGCATTGCGAGGCTGCGGCAACGCTGTGTTTTCCCGTTCGTCACAGCTAATCGTAATTTTTTTTCACAAGACGAGCCGGTGTACTTAATTAGCAGAGTCACGCGACAAAGGCTCTGAAAAGAATTCCCGGAAAGGATAAAAGTGCGCCGCGAGAGAAAGAGAAGCAAAGCCAAAGGGTAAGTATTTACGTTTGTTATCCCTGGCGCTGCCTCGAGCTCCCGGAGATAAGTTTGAGTGTATAGGAGGAGAGAGAAAGCCAACACGGCAGAGCTTGCAGGAGAGTGGCGGAAGGTAAAACGGGTTAGGCTCTTAATGTAAGCGCGGTTTTCCATCGAACGGGCCGTTCGCCCCCGCGAAAGTTAATACATAATTTAGTCGGGCGCGGCAGGCGACGAATCCCTCGCAGTTAACCTCAGCTGTAAACTTTGTCGTCTATTTGTTCCAAGTTAAAGTGTCTACAAGTGCCTAACGCTTGAATTATCGGCTGCAGCACTTTCGCGTGCTGCTGCTGCTGCTGCTGCAGCCGCCTCTCGCTTTATCTCGCAGCATGCACCTCTCGCTCGCTCCTTCTCTCGACAATCGATGAGCCTGCGGTTTGCGCTCGCTGCTGTCGTTCTCGCTCCTTCCCGCACAACTATATGTATACACACGACCTCGCGCTCCGCAAACTCTGGCCATTTCTCAAAACGGTTAAACGGGCCAGAATTTAATTTAGACAGCCGACTACTCCGCTCTCTCTTTCTCTCTCTCTCTCACTTTCTGCTGCACCAGTGAGTCGTTAATTTTTAAGAACCATCGCACACAATCGATTCTTCGACCTTCTCTCGGCTCGCTGCACTTTCGATCTTTACGCGCCGGCGTGATTGTTATCTGCTATATCCAGACCAATTGGGATTTCATTCGCCCAGGGAATATTCAGTTTCCACCGGCGCTGTATATACTATCATTATTGCCAGCGTTATAGCTCTATGAATTTTGCTTCTCAATCGCTATCTGAAAAGTTTACTATGACGAGAAATCCTTTCATTCCCGAACCACCGAATTTGTTGGCCATGCATCAGAACACGCTTCGAAATAGATACCGCCTTTTTCTCTCTTTCTCTCGCTTTCGAATTCTCTGCCTGCATATGAATCTTGGAAAATATATAAATCTCGAAAGTTGGAGGCAGCAGCAGCAGCAGCAGCCGAATCCCCGATAATAGTCCCTCTATCGCATTATTTCTTTCCGATATATCATTCGGGTAAAAGGAACGCGAGCCGCAGCGAGGGGAAAAGCTGGGCGAGGAAAAAAACGGGGAATGCGATTTCTTATCGCCCAAGCCGATGCCACGCGGGAAGGAAACGATTTCAAAATTGTGATCTTTATTTTCAGTTATTAGGACGAGGGGAAGTTGAGAACTTTGTTTAGCCCTTGGGCCGCCGAAAACCCAGCAGCCATGTAAACCCTTGCCATAACTCGGGGGGGATGACTTATAAATTAGGGGGCATCACGATAAAAATAATATCGCGCTTATATTACACAGCGCGTATAGATAAGAATATGTCCATGGCTATATATTGGATCGATATTATGCGCAACATTAACGTTAAAAATAATCTATTTAACAACGCTCTTGGCAGCAAAATATACTGTTATTATGCAATCAAAATGTAATGTAATTATGCTCGAACTTTAATAATTCTCGTGCGCCGCTCGGCTTACGCAAAATGCCATATAACGTGTTTTATTTTCATTAGCATTTGTTATTTCTGATAATATTTAACGCTCACCGGCGGCAGAAGCATAACATAAATTAAATTACAAATTAAAAGCAGTGACCGCACAGCTTCGCGAATGATCGTAAAGTGAAAATTAGAATCGGCTATTTATAAGGAAAAAAAAAATAATCAACTTTGCTTAGCGGGTACATCCGTGTGGCTCGCCCTCAACTACGCCTCGTGTTATTTTATTTTATCGAATCCTCGAGTGACTCGCTCTCTTGATTTCCACCTCGACATAAAACGAGATAGAGATGTAGATGGAGAAAACGAGCCGAAGCGAAATAGAGATCTCGTAGACACACACACATACATACACGCACACACACACAACTATACGCGCAGTACTTTCGTATAGAATTCGCCGAAGGGGAAGGCATACAAGCAAGCGGCGAGAGCGAGAGAGTCTAAATCTCGACTTTCGTTTTGGGGCTTCGATTGCGCTGCACGAGGGGGGTTTCGATTGAGGTGAATGGGTGTATATATATACGAAGAAACGAACCCTCGATACTTGGAGCCCATATCGGATCGGGCCACTGACGGCCCTGGGAAAAGGGATCTTTCTCTTCGCGGCACAGGCCCTGCCCCACTCCTCCGCGCAGTGCAAACTTTGCGCGCGCGGAGAGTGACACACGAGGCCGGAGACTACAGCTCCCTGTATATATATATACTCCCTCCAGCCGAGCGATCCATTTCGCCGATAAAGCCGATACTCGCGCTCTCGCTTCGTTTATAAAGACATTATCGTAAAGCTGCTTGTTTTCTTCTTCTTCTCGCCTGGTCGACCGCCGATGCTATGGCTATCTTAAATTATTGGAGAGAAAAGGAATCGCGCCATCCGGACACGGTGCATCTGTCTCGTGTTCTTTCTTTCTTCACGAGAAGTGTGTTTTGTTATTATGCGATTGCTCTCCGATGATGGTCGACTCGATGGAATCTCAACAATTCCAATCATCCATCGCAATGAATCAATTCAACAACAGATGGAAGTTATTAAATTTTTATGAGAATCTTTGCATAAGATATGCAGATTAAATGCCGGATGATGTTTCATTGGAAAATTGAACGCACTGAAAATAAAACAATGCGTCTGAATTATACTATACGCATAGCTATGAGGTGGAAAATATATGGGTAGGACGAAGGGGGATAATAAGTGTTGGCGCTGCCGAGATCGAAGGCGAGAGAAAACATATGCAAATGTCGCGAGGATACTATAGTGCGTCGCGAAATGGTGTGATTAGAATCTTAATAACTCGACTTCTGAGGAAACCGGTAGAATAAAAAACTTTCGTGTACTCCATTATCTTAACGACGTCGTGGATGCGACTCGCTTAATTATTTTTAATAAATCTTTCATACCGAGATCTTATGCAGTAGGGCGTTCTTGACTCGAGTTGCATTACTGAGAACTCTTGCTTCGACATTTGCAGACGTCATCACGATAACGAACGATGCAATAACAAAACCTTTGAACCCTCCTAATGTGTTTTACACGATATTTATTTATTTATTTATTTTATTCATTATCCGGCTTTATAGCCTTGGCTATATCGCGCAGCGCTATCAATACAGCAGCTGCTAACAATTCTAATTGAACGTGTGCCCGCACGCACGCACAAACACAGCCGTCATGACGCAGAGTAGGTATAGCTTATATAGGGATCTTCAAACGAAGTCACGTACGAGCGCTCGCGCGCACTTGGTCGTGTATTTTTCTTTTCGCGATTGTCGCGCTGGTGTGCGCGACGCGTCGCACTTTCAAAGTCGATTAATCAAGTGGTACAGCTGCAGCCCATATAGCCCGAGACTCACAATTTTTTACGCGCGCACTTGGTACCTATATGTATATATTCGCTGCAGCAGCACGCGCCTTGTGTTTTGATTTTGTCACACCGAGCTTCTCGGCCGCGTGCGCCAAACAAAACAGACACAGGGAGCGAGTAAGTATAGGTATATGTATATTGTATACATATATATATGTATAGAGCGCGCGGGATTCGTTGTTGATTTTCCAACGGCGCGAAATATAGTGGCTGTTTTAATTGCGCCTCCAATTAGCGCGCGCGCACACGCGCCCGATCGAGCACACTCGACGCGCGACTCTGCGGTCGTGGTGAGAGTTCGACGGATGGATTCGCTTGGCTGACGCGCTGGCCTGACGGCTATATACCGTCAGAGAGACCGGGAGCGAGAGGAGCTGAAACACGTGTCCAATTATCAATTCATTCGCGCTTGCTCTCGCGCTGTCTTTGCTTTCGCACTCGAGCCCGGTTACGTGCAACAGTGCGTATGTATATATGCATCCCTACCACCCTCAACTTCCCTCTCTCTCTCTGTGCATCCATATAGCTCCTCGCTGGTGGACGTTCAGATGTAGTCATCGGGACAGACGAGCAGACAATTGTCGCGCTTTCCCTCTGCGAGAGCGCGCAGCTGATGTGTATCCTTGTCGCCACGCGGGTTTATCCCTTGCTGCCGTCCCCCGTCTAGAGCGTGCGTATCTGTATATGTGCTATCGGGAAGCGAATTTCACGCACGAAATATGTTGCACGCGCGGCCGCGACGTCAATTCACCTCGCTGAGTCACACCGACTCCCTCGCTAGATAAGTGCATGTGGCAAAGCTGTTTCTTTCATTTTTTCAGGCGCGCCCTGTTATTATTATTTGCAGGGGTTGCGCAGTGAGTAATGGGAGAATCACGAAGCCCTCGACTATCGGGGTATGCTGAATTTCGTAAATTCAAATCAGGGATGTATACTAATAATTTTTGTGAATACAGACTGTAAATTTTATCCGCGCCTACATATAATAACGACATTACGTATGTAAGCGAAGCTCTATTCTATTTCTTAACCCAATTAATAAAGACGCGAGTTTCCGAGCTTCCTGTAACTCGGTTTGTCCCCTGTAGCGTTATAATCAACCCTCCTCCCATGTTGTCGCATCGCTGTTACGCTGCTTCCACTACCGTGAGCAAACTCAATTTCGAAATCACAGACGCGCGCACGGGCGATAGTATCGCATCGATGTTAGCGACGGGAAAAATTACCTCCATTTTTCAGCGCAATAATAAAGCTTTCGCCGAGAGAAGCTTGCGGAGCATCGCATGCCTGGCCCGCGCGAATGATGCGAATTTCGAAAGCACACGATAAACAAGTTTTTAAATCAAAACTGCAGACATCTTGATTCCCGCCGCGAAAGAGTGCCGCGAGAGCAGGCCGCAAACTTTTTACAGCATGCAAATCAGGTGCAGTAGACACGAATGAGGCGTGTGTCAACTTGTGCCGGAGCCGTCGTGTCACTAATTGTAATCAAAACTTTGGAGCTTCGCGTGACGCGCAATATACACGTGTTACAGTTGCGCGTTAGAATAGTTGTTCTCTCCTCTCTCTCTCCGTATATATAACACGCCGACGCGCTTATCCGTCCATGCAGTACATTGTCGAGGTTAAAGTGCTTCATGATGATGATGAAAAAGAAAGGACCCCGCGAGTCGAGACAGAGAAGAGGATTGACAAACTATATACACACACGAAATAACTCAATATTTCGTATTATATTCACGCGACAGAAAGCCGAGAACGTATAGTTAATGTAATTACAGACAATTGCTTTGTTGCTTGTACAGAGTTCGATGTGCATAGAGGAGAGCTACCGCTACAGCGTGTGCCCTAAAGGAAGAATCTCCTTTGAGGCTAATACTGTTATTCTAGGTATATAATTCGGCGGATCTCGAAACGCGCGCGCGCGCGCGCACTCCAATCTCCGAGAGTACGTGCGCCAGTAGCGTATATATTTCAGCTGTGCATATATACCCTCAACACGCCAGACCGATTTCCGTCGTAATTTCGTTATGGTCTTGCCGCGGAAAAATTTCGAGATTGAAAAGGGAGCGAAGAAAACAAATGGAGAGAGACACGCGCCTATATAGCCCCATCATCCAATCTACATTATATCCACAATGTAGACGAGCATACATAAACAATAAAGAAGACTTCGTGCACGAGGAAAAGAGTCTGACAAGCGAGCATACGCAGTGGCACGCACGCGCCGGCGAAAAGTAAAAGAAGATGCATTTCCCTACTCGCATTTCTCGCGGCTGAAAACGGTTGTGTCACTATACTATAAATGTGAAATATACTTTTCTGCTACTGCAACGTGAATTATTATAGACTCCAAAAATCTTTTAAACAACTCAACTAAATTCCGCCACCTTTATACTCGAGCGGAGCTTAAAGTTTTCGCGCGATCGAGACGCGAAAAAGCCAAACTGTAAGCTCGCCAGCGGTAATGATCGCGGCGAGGGCCGTTAGAGTCAAGGCCCGAGCTTAGACGTATCCCACGTCGGTTAGATCAAACTCGAGCGAGGCCCAGCGCGCACTTGCTACCGATAAGAAGGCTGCGCGAGCAGCACTATGTGCTGCCAGCGGGAACGGATCAGAGGCTAATCGCGTCTTCCGTTATATACACCCACACACGTACATTAGCCGCGAGCTCCGCAGTGTGTGGGTGACGTGTGAGACGCCAGCGGCAGGTCGTATGAAAAGAGGAGGAAGATGCATGTGTGCAAGGGAGAGAGCGAGGGAGAGGGAAAAGCTCCCAAGCTGACATTAACAAACGACTCAGCGGCGGCGGCGAGCTTTCGGCGCTGATGGCGAGGGCTTGCGCCTGAGTGAGCCTCCTCCATCTTCTATACTCTCCGCAGAAGCGTGTGTGTATGCGCACAGGCTGTTCGAAAAATATTGCGTGCGGAATACAATATTAAGACTCGCGATCTGCAGCTGTGATCTCGGAATTTTTCGAAAAATCCTACTTCCGATTCTTTCAGCTCCTGATGTGCGCGAAATTCATATTCCTTATATGCGATATAGCAGCACTTTCCCAACACGAGCGCGTTGCAGCAACAGTCGCCTCGAAATCGCAAGCTCAAGGCTTGCCACTTGCCAGCTGGCAGGCAAGCAAGCAAGCAGGCAGGCAAGCAGTCGACTCCGCGGAAATCTCGGCAAACTTTCGTCATAAATAAAGGGTAAACAACGAGCGGAGTGGAGCTACTAGTTCTAACACGCGCGTATGTAGACGCGTAACTCACTATACGCTGCAGTAGCAGCAGCCGCAGCAGTGCAGAGCTTCCTCTTCCTTCCACTTTCCTCCTTCCCTGCCGCTTTCGCCCTGCTTTCGAGACGTTTTCCTTATATATATGTATAGGCAGAGGTATACCCGACACACAGTGGCTTGTCGTATGCCGCAGTCGTCTCGCTCATCCCGTCGGGGCCGCGTTCTTCGCGAGCGCGCGCCACGGTATTAGAGCTTAAGCGCGTCATCCTCATCCTCGGGATTTCAATCCCCGCTCGAGGAGTGTGCGCGAGCTGGCTCCTCCAGTATAGCTCACTTTCGCGCTTCTCAGAGTATATATAGAGCCGAAAACGGAGCTGGCGCGCGAAATTGCCGCATTTTTCGAGCTCGAGGGGTAGCTATAGCCTCACGCCCATCATCGCGATGCCTTCGCTGGGATTTTTGAGATACGGCTTGCTGAAGGTATATACCGACGAAAATTTTTCGCGATCACCCGGTGCAGCTCGGTCGAATCAAGTCTGCGATTTTTACGCCGCTCCGAAATGTCGCGCGGCCATGAGCGTTTGATTAAAATTTAAAATATTGCAGCAGCGCGTGGTGCTCTTGAACTATTGTAAAGAATAATTCTAATCTAATTGTATAAATTTGCCGCTTTTGTTTTTTATAGAGGGTGCAAAGATGAAAAATTAGAATTACCCACATTCCCAGTCGTAAAACGCTATTAGCTTATATTTATAACTGCGCGAAGAAGCTAAACGATGCTGGGATGGTAGCATCAGTTTTATTTAACGTCTGCGAACGCGCAGCTCTAGCAATTAAATTTTTTGCGCACTGGGCGCGACTGAAAAAAATTAACTGCACTTTCAAGTTTTCATGCGTCCGTTGTGTTGGCAGCGGCGCCGGCGCTTCAGCGCACCTGTACGCACTTGCCAACTGAAAAGTTGCCTCGACGGAGAATCTCCCCCCCCCTCCATAGCAGAAAACATTTCTCTTAAAAAATGTTCGCAACCCGTGCGCGGGGATATATGATTCCGAGCTGGTGCGCGTTTGCAAATGAGATTAAATTTGCGAAAAAGAAGAATTGGTCTCTTCGCTCCAGACTCATCCGGATAGTCAATGCATTTCTTAAATATGTTAGTTAAAACAGCTTCTACAAAAATCTATTCGTAATACTGATTTTCACAGTTGGCAAGCTCGTTATGCGTTTAAAATTTTACAAGTAAAACTATCGACATTTCAAACTAGACTATTTTTACACGAAAAGTTGATTTAAATTTTCCTGGGACTCTGTTCACAACACCAGAACTCGGTATAAAAATGTTAATTTGAAAAAATCCGTAGATATAGCCGATTTTTTTTTAGCTGTACCAACTAGCATTTAATAGAATCTTCTTTTTACACCGGGCAGATCTATTTTCTGAACAATGATTTTATACTGCAAATCCAGGTAAATTTGAAATTCTAAATAAAATCGACTTGTCATTGACGAGATGAACGTTGATATAATTCAAAATCCATTCTTGAAAGGTAGATTATAGCACGATCGCTATTGCATTGTTATAAGAAAGATTCCTAAAATAGCTACAACCTGCTGACACGAAGGAATATTCTCGTCGCATCAGGATTGTCGCAAAGCAATAAAAACTCATCAGCGCGTCGACAATGCAGGTGAGCACTGGAGCTCGCACTGGCGAATCCTCATTTGTCCTCGAGCATATAGGTATATACACATAAAACCCTTTGAGAGACTCTGCTGGCTTCCTTCGTTGAATCAACGTCCTCCCCGTTGTCTATCAATTTAAAGGCAGTCGTACGGGCCTTCCTGTTCAAAGTGACCTTTATCAGTGTGAACGCTTGCCGGGTTGACTTGATGGGCGCACACCTGTGTGTGTGTGTGTGTCCACCACAGCTACACATATATACGCTCGCTGTTTACTTTTTCAGCTCCATCTCCTATATATACTCGCTCGCGCAAGCCAAAGTCCTGGGGATCTCTCTCGCTCTCTACCTTCGGCACCGCGGCGCAAAGCTATACCTCTAGATGTATGAATATGCATTGCACGTACCGGTAATTATGAATGTATACGTACTTTCATTATGCATGTATTAGCGCGTGTTACTTACGAGGCTTTTGTGTATCCATGTAAATGTGCATCGTTGCAGCTTCGCACTTCTCCACTGGCTCGTCGGCTTTTCTCTATACTGCTCTTTTTGCGTCTCCTCGCTTCTACGGCTTTTGTCTTACTTTTTTTCGTTTCACTTCGCTTCGGCTTCAAACACACACTCACGCGGCATTCCACGAGGCTTTGTAGCAGCAGGCGTACGTGGGCATTTTCACGGTAAGTCATTCTGTATACACGGGAATAATGACTATAGCGGTATAATGATGCTGACGCGAGGCTAGACCTCGTCACAATATAAGCCGGCCCAACAGTGACATATTTTTTGGGGCAAAAATGAATCGAACAATGAAGCGCGTATTTTTCATTATGTGCATAATGTATAGACACGCGGTTTTGTTTCATTTGAGCTGCAGAATTCCGGAACGACTGCGACAAAATACGCAAAAATTGCTGGCATATCAGAAAAACTACATTCCATGAAACTGGAAGCGCGATGGAAAAGCATTCGGGCTCATATATTTCAGTCGGAATGCTATCTTTTTTTTCATCAAATGCTGCAGATAAGCTTTTCACGCAAATGAAGTAAATATAAAAAGAAAAACATTCAAATGTACATTAATATTGAAAAATACGAAACGCTTGCATTCCATACTTTATTAAAGATAAATGCTGTATATGCACACGCCACATTATATATCCACATTTACTCGCTTTCTGATAATTTTGTTTAATTTTGTACACGGGAATTGATTATACGGATATACTTATTTTAAATGCTCGTTAGATTACTCAAGCTCAAAGCTTTTCATTTTCACGGCGAAAACGAGAGATGAGATTTTTGAAGATTTAAAAAAATATTTGTATTACTTGAAAAATAATATAATAATAACTTGAAAAATATAAGATATTTTAGGCATTAGCCCCCATTTTCCACACTACCATCCGAATGGTAGCCCGGAAAATGGGGGCTAACGCCTAGGAAATTAATAATTTTCAATAACTTGTAGTATACCGCCCGGAATATGCCCGCATAAATGCCACCTCTGGCCTATTCTCACCTGCCAAGGTGTACTGAGGGTGGCGTGGTGGGGGAGTCGGGAATCCGCGTTATTTAGCTACTAATCTGCTTTGCGCATTTGAAATTTCGTTTCAATATTGTTTGCAACAATTTGAAGCAATAATAACTTGTGCTAGAATTTAAAACTGCATGCGGCGTAAAACTTTTCAGCACACAGTCAACTGATTATAAATGCATATATTTACTTACGTTTGCGTCTCTAAATCATCGGATATTTGCCTCGTAGCGACTATCACGAGGGCTAGTTTGCCAACAGTAGTTTCAGCAAAGTTTATCTATATCCCCGAAGAAAAAGTTGCGTTTGGTAGAAGATCAAAAACTGTGCACATATCGTGTCCAAACTTCTCCAGAACTGTATATTTATATGTTTCGGGAAGTCGGCTATTTGGAAACAGATACGATAAATTCAAGGAGATATATTTACTTGCCAACTTAAGAATCAGCAATCCCACAGACATATATATAAAGTAAACTGATAAATAAATTTCGGACTTCGTATAGTGAAGAGGAATACGAGCTGCGAAGTGTCGCAGCAATAATATTAGTCTTCTTATGAGAGAAGAAGCTCAATTATCAAGTAGTGGACTGCTGCGATGGTGAATGATTCTTCAATAAAGTCGAGCATCGGAGCAGACGAGTCGCGGCCCACTTATACCTTGGCGTTATGAAAAATCGCGAGAATCAGCTCGAACGCGGGCGAGTTTAAGGAGGAAGCAAAGAGCAGGAAGAACCGGAAGAGAGGGGTGAGAAAAAAATGACCGTCCATCTTATATAGGCCTGCATTCGGGCAGAAAGAAACGGAGAAAGAGAGAAAAGATAGGGCGCATCTTTCCAGCACTCAGAGGCCGAGCCATCGATCCGAATTTAATCTCGCGAGCGGGGCGCACTTGCGCTCCTGCACAAAATCAAATTTGTCTCTCGCGCTCGCTTACCTGCTCTCGCTACGCCTCAACTTTTCATCTTAACCTTTCGAGCGCGCGCGCGAGCTACCAGCCATTCCGATGACGGATATCGGGGTCGAGCGGCAAAGTACGTGCTTATGTAGGTTGAAGGTCGAAGGCCCCGTCGACGGGAGGAGGGAGGGAGGAGGTTATACCTGGGTGCAAGCGAGCGAGCCACGGGTGAAAAATGAGGCTTCCGTCGACCCGAAACCCAGCAGATCATTCACGCGGTAGTGACGGGGGTTTTCGCGCTTCGCTCGCTTCTCTCTCTCTCTCTCTTTCTCCCACCCTTATACACACGCGCACTCTCCACCTATCTTTCTTTCCCTACATTTCGCCGGCTACCCCTTTCCATTAACACTGCTATGAGCTTGCAAGCTCCCGGTCTGTACTCGCGCCCACAATCCACACTCAGGCAATACAAGCACAAAAAATACTCGCAGAATAAATTCAATCTCCGACGAAAGTAACGATTAGAGCTATTAGCGGAATATTGAAACTAAATAAATATTCAAGGTGCATGACTCGCCGGAGCGAGTGCCACGCAGAAGGCGGAAAAGGACGCCAGGAAGAGGGTACGCTCGTTAATATTCGAGAGAGGCCACGAGGGGAAGGGAAAGAGAGAAAGAGCTGCAGATTGCCCGAACGATTGAAATTTATCATTGCGGTTTAGTGCGAGCGCGCGAAACGTCCGAGAGCGGCGCAGGCAGGCCCGGGGCTTTAATTGATTTCGTTCGCAGCTTCTTGATAGAGCGAGAGCAGCAGAAGAAGAAGAAGAAGAAGAAGTGGAGGGAGAGCGATGCTGGGCGGCGGAGAGCCTCGGGGGAGAGACGCGCGCGCGCGCTAAGTGCCCGATAACCGAGTGTTTGTCGGTTTCTATTTGAGTTGTCTTGAAAACCCCCTTGCCCAGACAATCGAGCGTACCGAAGTTAATTTACGATTTTTCGCAACGACTTCTCCGGCGGGATGAAAAACTTGTGACTCTAATACACGATTGATGATGGCGCTGGATAATAAAAGCTTCGACCTATACTACATTACAATATAATCCCGATTTATACGCATCACGCGCATCGTTATGAAATACATTGCAATACTACTGTGATAAGGCAAACTATACTGCAGCAAGAGTGAAGCCTCCAAGCGAGTGTAAACCGGGAAAGGAAGGGTGGGGGACGAGATTCGAGAGGCTGGCGCGCGCACAGGCTTTAAAAGCAGGTAAAGGGATAGCAGGGGGGCGGAACACAACTCTCGTCAAAACTATCATGCCCGAGCGAAACTAATTATGGTAAACTAACTGTCGTATGTACACGCGCTTGAGAAGCTTTGTGCGCGCCGCCGGCGGACTCTTCAAAGCAGTGGTTGCGCTAAGAGCCGCGGGCGCGAGCTAAAGCCAGCTGCGGAGTGGTGTGTACTACCCCAACAGTATGCAGCCTAGATATATCGGGTAAGATGGACGCGCGCATTGAAGCTTATTGTAAAATACTAGCCGAGCGCTCGTTATAGAACAGAGTGTAGTTGGTGTACCCGAGACTGCAGTCTGGACACATTCACCGTATTAGTCCCATCAGCGCCACTCGGAGTTGCCCGAGTCGAGTTTCCAACTATTGCATATACTTACTTACTTGCACGAGTCGTAACAAGGGACAAGCCGTTTCTCTCTCACGTGCGTCTAATATACGACATTGTGCTGCATGACGAAAATAACGTATTGGTATCGGTTTTGCTGAACTTGATAATAACTGCACTTTGATATTGCTACTGCAGCTACAGTTCATGGGTGAACTCGACTTTCGACTCGGTGGCGTATTAGAGCGATAAAAATCAAGAAGATTTATGGACAAGAGGTATTTCAATCGAAGCGAGTAGAAAAGGGCTGGCTCTGAGCAGACAAAGGAGCAGAGCTTAAAAACGACAAACAAATGCGTGCGTTATGAAAAAATCTCTCGCAACCATTATTCACTTCTATACCGCACAATGCACACCTGTCCATTGTTCCGAAAATACCGTAAAATGTTTCGACACATTAAGCATCGCAAAAAAGGCAACACGCGCAAGCCTGAGCCTATACGCGCTGCACAACTGGGCTATATACACCATGACTAGCTTCAGAGCTTCGAGAAAATAAGAGAAAAAAAATACAACAGCGTGTAAGTGCAACCGCTATGCGCATCAGAAAAGGGAGCGAAGGAAAGAAAATTTGTTTACACTCCGCTAATGACTCTCTGCGCGAGAACACGTTGCCATTAACACATCCAGCCGCGCGATATTTATCCAAAACTATATATTATTATACTGTCGCGTCCTCCTTCTCTCTTTCCGCGCCAGCATTGTCGCGAATAATGTACCGCTGCTATTATACGCGGGCCAGGAAATAATAATGCAACGTTTTCCCATGGGACCGAAAGTGTAAAAGAGCGAGAATGAAAAAGAGTAGGTGGCCAGCCAGCAGTGCGCCAGGGATTTTACATTTTGCCGAGTAATGTATAATCTCCGGGCGGTGGGCGCGTAAATGCAGGCGCGTCGCCGGTTCTCGAGCATCAACGCGCGCGCACGTTTACACAGTTACATACTGTACGTGTACAGAGGCGCGAGTTTTTTCTTTCACTCGGACACTCGTGCGACCAGTTTGCTCTTCATACATCACTTTTTTATATTTTGCAGTGCATGTATAGCGTCGTATTGTCACTTATGCAAACCAAACACTGTATTTTGTTGGGTCTGATGCTTGGGCCGCTCATGCTATAATTGCGGCCTGATGAGACTCTCAAGAAAGTCTTTTTTGTATCAAGCGTAGAATATATAGGTTCAAACAATGTTAATTTTAAGGAAACTAGCATGCAAACAAAACTTTTTGAATAATTTTTACTTCATATTATGACGCACAGCCAGATTTACAGTTTCGACAATGTGTGCAGCCCTTTGAGCATTTCTCGCAGTTGTCGTTGTCTTGATTGTCGGTGTAATAAAGCGAGAGCAGCTTTCGCTGCTTTTGAATTATGTTCAAAACGCCCGAAGGGGTTAGCAGCACACAGACTAAGCATAAAGCACCATATTTTCCATATATGAAATTATCCCCGGACAGTATTACCCAAGCATTTAAAATCAACTAACATCGTCTTTCATTATTGTTTGCTGATGAGCTACAATAAAGCGCGAAGCATATACAGGACAAATGAGGAGTAATTAGCGAGTCCGCACGAGCCAGATTCTCAAAGTAATCTCAACAATTTTCTTGGTAATTTGCGAGAAACAGCACCGGACCTTTACACGTGTACTTTCACTCGGCACTTTTATTAAAGCCCGTGAAACGACACAGCCGGAGGCCAGGTGTACCTCTACATCAGGCTATCCAAGGTGATTCGCGGGGATACGCCTTGCCTTCGTCTCAAGCTCGTATGTAGCAAGCCGCATTGGAAGCATGGTTGGACGGCTCGTCGTCTTCGTGCGGAGGCGCTCGTAAAATAAATGCGCTAGATCCTGACGCGACCGAGTTTCACCGCGAAACCAACGTCTTCGTCACCCCGTATGACGCAGAGCCTATACGCGACCGACGCCGCTCGCTGCCCATATTGCCTTCCTCGCGGGCGTCGTATAGGTATAGCTCTATGTATACCGAAAGCCAGGTTCTCGCGAGCGCCAAACGAGACCCTGGCTTACGAGCGGCTTCCGACGTGGATTACGCCTATCTCGGCACAGCGACGGCGGAAGGAGGAAGAAGCTGATGCTGTAATTGCCGAAATGGAGCGAGACGCGCGCGGGGGAGTGTACGAGTATATGTAGGTGTACAATAAAGAAGAGAGAGAGAGAGAGAGAGAGAACTAGGCAGAGGGGAAGGATGTATAATATACGCATCACACGCAACCCCGCGGGCGCTTCATTAATGAACTGCTGCCTATATATGCTGAACTTGGTCGCGGCCCTCTTATACCCGGCACAGTCTGCACTGTTGCAGCACTACGACTGACATGCGCGCGTGTGCGACACGCGTTTTATATGCGCCAGATTCACGAGACTCGAGAGCGAACCCGACGTTCATTAAGCGCTTGTAGCAGCTTGTTATCGCTGTTATCCGCTGCCTGAACACTGCTACTGCTGCTACTGTCAACCCTGTTCTCTTTTTCTCTGTATTTTTTTCTCTCTTTCGATTTGTCGTCGACATCAGGGGTAGCCTCGGGTGAATTATGCGTTGATACACAGCGAAGTCGCCAACTTTTATTATTACTCGAATGAATGCGAGGGTACAATTATATTGTGCTTCCTCTTGTGTGTATCAGTTGGACTCGTTGCAGCGTCTTCGGTTTATAAATCTGCATCAGCATTTCGTCGGTGCTTTTGGCTGATTATCGCATGCGCGAGCTCGGAGCCTCGGCTATACGACTAAGGGTAAAACAACCGAAAAAAGGGCAGAGGGAGGGCTGGGGAGATAAAAAAAGCAGTACATGCAGCGGCAGTCATCGGCCTTGTTAAAATCGCGAGAAGCTAGGGAGCAGCTCGAGTTTCTGGGCTATACTGCAGAAAGAGGAAGAGAGAAGGAAGAGACTCGAGAGAGAGAGAGAGAGAGAGGACGGCAGCAGCATAGCAGAGCCTGCTTGTTTGAGGTCAGGTTTTTAAGCCTCGGGAGCTTAGGCGAAAAGGCGCAGAGGGAGGGAGAGTCGGGAGCCAGAGAAAACGGGATACTGCAGCGGTCTATAGGACGCGCGCTCTGCTGTAGTAAGAGTACGGCGAGATGGCGGAGGTGGAGAGGGAGAGAGAGAGAGAGAGAGGAGCTTAAAGCTAGGCGGGCCCTGCAGTCTCGAGGAAGAGGTTTTAAGCGACAACGAGCCCACTTAGTATCCGAGGATGCAATTTGCAACCACTAATTCCCTCCTCCGCTGAACTAATATCGCGGCGCGCGCTACCGAGCTCCAGGCCTCCTACTCTACTCCCTGCCTTCCCGCTTCTCACGCGCGTCTACACTGTATACCGAACACGCGCGCGCGAGCGAGTGCACACACAATGTTTAATTATTTGGCAGTCTACTCTCTATACGCAGCCCAAGTAAAGCAAAACGAAGACGCGGCTGTATATACCTGCAGCATAGAAAGAGAGACGCCGGCCAATTGCCGGTTCAGGCGTATACGACGACGCCCCTTTTAGCTTTATTCATTACAAAAGAAGAGAGCGAGAAGCAGCGCGGAGCTTTCGGCAGAGCACAGTAGCTCGCTCTTTCATTATATGTACCGGTGAATCGCCGCGCTGCCGCCCACACGCCCGTGTATACTATAGCGACACGAGCGCACCTCTTCATTGTCGAACAATGCGCGCGAGAGCGAAAGAGAGAAAAAGAGAAGGGCTATATGTATGGAGACTATGGACTCGGTCGGGGGTGTGGGCACGCGAGTCGTCCGGAAAATCGGCCAACTTTTTTTGCCCCCCTGACCTGCAGCTGCGGGGGCGGCCTCGACTATTTCTTGCCTCTTTCGCCCCCTGTACTTGTTTATTTTATATACCCAACCCTTTTAATTCGACTCCGCTCTCTATCGTGGCAGGCACTTTGTCCTCTTTGTTTGTTGAAAGCTAGATATAATTTCCATCGCACGCGCTGCGCTATATATTAGTTCTCAAACTCGTTTCGTTAATTATATTTTACCAAATGAAATAATGGCATTTCGAGGTTAAACTTTGGCCCTCTCTCGCATATACAGTCGCGGCAGCTTCTGATGGAGTCTCGACGTATTGATATAGCTATAGAGCCCAGCCGTCATAATTCTCTCTGGCGCGCATGCCACGTGAAATCAGGAAAATTACAGCGCGCTCGCCGAATTCCTCGTCGATTCGCGGGCTCCAGTCTCTCTTGGTTCGAATTTCTCCGGCTGCCCCCGTTGAATATAATAATAATTCGTATGCGCCATAGCCTGGCGCTGCGTTGCTGCTGTATATCTCCCCAGGAAATGTACACGCCGTCGTACATATTGTTCTATGCAAAGCAGTCGAGACGACGAAGCCTTTGTCGCCTACTCTCATTGATTTACACCGGTCACGTGCACACACAGCACAGGCAGCTTCACCGAAAAGCCCTGCCAACGCGGCCGTCGCCTAGCAGTGTCACTCTCCGCCTTTCCGCCCACGTACACATGCATCAGTTTTCCCGGTATACGATTCAATTTTGAGCTAAGCTTCTGCGGAACTATATGCTCCGCACGCGACGTGTGTATGCACACGCGAGTTAGAGCCGACGAGTACTGCAGCAGACTAGTTATATATACATACCTCAAGGAGGCGACAGACAGAGATATCATTTATTTCACTCAGCGATCGGCTAGCTCATCATCCTCCGAGAAAACAGGCAATTCATACTTTATTGATCGAAAGCGTATGATATTCCACGAGAGACCACAGGACATTTTCAGTTAATTTCATGTTGACATACGTCGCACACGAGGCAAGAGTGAGAGGTTTCGAGCTTTATTCGCGCAATTTCCACGATTTAACCGAGAAGTGGGAAAATTGTGGCAACGATATTATACGTGCGCGTTGCAAGCTCTGCAAACAAATGTAGCATCATGCGTATACGATATGGCTGATGCGCGGACGCCAGTATTGTTCAACTGTCAATTACAAAGGCATGAGTTTTAGTGTTGCAGCGCGGCAGAGAAGTTTGTAGGTTGCGATGTGCTCGATTTTCTAGCGCGCTTGACATGCGCGCGTTTCCCTTATTAATTGGATATTCGTAATATTTAATGAAATTCAGAAATATTCATTAAAAGTATCGAGGGCGCAGCCGCCGGGAATTATATTATATACTTACGAGATATATCCAGCATGAAAAAATATACCACGTCAGGATGAACAACAAGAATACTGTTTGGTAGACCGAATCGCAAACGAATTGATCGCCAATTTTCAAAGTTTATTTCATGATTTTCAGTACATCTAAAATCGTAACTAGAACTCGTAGTTTATAAATGAAATTTGCATAGTTCCTCTTTCCGAAAAATAAAACAACTAGAACAATATAATACAATTTCACAATGCAATCCGATAATTGCAACTGATGTAAACCCCGATAAGATTTTATTTTATGAATAAGTAAATTGATGTAATGGTGTTAAAAATAGCGATCACCACTGATGGAATTAAACTAAAAATGGAAAATTGGAATATGCCTTTTTTGAGTTGTGCTAGTCTTCGTAGGAACCGGGGATATATGCATAACTTCGCTTGATATACTTGTAGAAAATCTGCTTAGGACTAATATCACTTACTTAACTTATAATAAGCTTTCACGCAGGCTTGATGGAAGGTAAGAAGCTTTCAGCAAAATTGCTGAAATTTGCTGCTGCAAGGACTGACGTCAGTTTAACTATCCCTTATTCACGTTAGCTATTGAAAATTTCATCATCGCATATGGAACGAAAAATTCTGACTCTACAATTTCTAGATATAATTCGACACTGATTCTCTTTCTGATGTAATAAAAAGAAATAAAAAAAGAAACCTTGCCAAATGAAGCAGCTAATGAAGAAACTAAGGAGTTTTGCATCCCAGTTTTCTGCGCGGATCCACTAATTCATTTGAATTAATTACTTTATATATACACCCTCCTCCCGCAGTAGCGTAGCGCATCGCGGTTTTGTCCCACGAGACGCGGCGTCGTCGCTAACTGAAAGAAAGCCGCTGGCGTAACGCAATTTCGTTTTGGAATTCAAGCCTGATTTTATTTAGACAAATATCATTAGTGGCGTTCCCGGTCATGCCCGCGTGCCATCGTCATTCTCTCCTCGTTCCCGCTGCAATTTAGCCCTCGAAAGAAGCCAGTGTTTTTGAAGTTCCTTAATAAAGTTGCCTCTTAATGGAATGAAAATTAGAGAAGGCCAATTACATTGCACCGCGGCAGCAGTTGCAATTCTCCCCGACACTCTCTTAGCATAACAAACTTATTGTTCGAGCGAGTAGACGAGAAAGAGGAAAGACGCCGCAATAAAAAAAAAAGTAACGACGCCGCATAGCCTGTATATAATACAAGCCTCCATCTTGCAACGCATAAAACACGTTCACGCTACGCATAGTCGATGCAATTCTAAAACAAGCGGAAAATAAAGGTTTTTACGATTCTTCACTGCGGTGCTTCTGTTGGTTTTGCTTTTGCCATCAGGAGCACGATGCACGAGGCTTGGCCGCATCTCTGCGTCTGCTATTGCGCCAGTGGGCTTCTTGCTATGTTCCTGATGCTGCGCTGCCTCTGCAGTCACAGTAATAAAAGTAAAAAAATGCAGGCCTCCTCTGCAGCACAATTTGTACATAAATACGCGCGTGTGCGAAACATTCACTCGTTTACGAATGGACAGATAGCAGTAGGCGGTGAGCTCTGAGGCAGTAATAAGGAATTGATAGTAAAAAAGTACGCGAGGGTGGGGTAGGTGGCGTTGGAAGAAAAAGGAGGTGGGGGGAGCGGTATAATTCTCAGTATAGCACCACTTACTCCATGAATTTTTCATGAATTCCAAAGCTGTATGTATGCAAATCAGGCTATTTTCACGGTTCGAAATGCTTTAAACGCCTTAAATATACGACGGGATAGTGGAAGCAGTGCCCACGTAACACGGTTTCCCTCTAGCGACCATTAAGTTTTCACTTTACCGACATAAGAGAGAGAGAGAGCGAGAAAGAGAGAAGGAGAGATAAAGGAAGGGGAAGCCGCCTGCACTGCGCGCGCTCCTTGATCAAATTATTACGGCTAAGGAAAATTACGACTTTTAGCGTATTCAACTTTCTGCGATTCAACATTCTGATTTGCTTTATTAATATACTTTCGAATTTTCGCGTTCTAATAACTTTAACCGGCTGAGAAGATATTTTAAACTCGGGCGAGAGATATCTACTTCTAGAAGTTATTGCCGTGAAAAAAGTCCTTAACATCTCTAGTTTGCATTGCGATCAGGTTATTTCATTATCATATAATCATATCTCGGTAACTGAACATTGAAACTATTCAAAACAATCATGGAAATGTCTCGAATAGGATTTTTCTAAGAACTATTAGTTCTAAAAACTGTCATAAAAACTTTTTATTATTAAAATTATTTTTCCTTTCTTTTAGGATTATCTGCTCTAAGCCATGTAACCAAAAACTTCAACTTATATTTTTCTTTCCTACTTTATAAAAGTTTCGATCGCTCCAGCTTGAAGGAGTTCTATGATTGCGGTCGGTTAGAAAAGGGCGCGTTTGCTTGTCGATTTTGAATTCGTATTTGCATGATTTTAATTTGAATAATAAGAATAATATAATAAGTAAAGCAATAATATTTGTAAAAAATTGAATTATCAGGCTACTGACATGTAGCCTTTAAGACTGAACTGGACGACATAACCTATAAAACTTAACTGTTCATTTAAAGTAAACTTTCCAAATAAAAGAAAATGTTACTTTTATGAAAAAAGGATAGCCTGTTCCTGACTATTGTGATTAAGTCGTTTATTTTTTGCACGCGTATTTACCTTTAAACAGTGAGAAATCAGATAAAATAGAAATAGTTAAATTTCGAGAAAAGAAATCGAATGATAAAAAAATCCGATTACTACCTTACGTGATAACTTGAGTGAAAATCTTTTAATCCATTTAATTATAATTATTTTAATGCTTTAGAATAATGGAGATATATTGAACGAGTTCTTCGTCAAGTTTTTAAAATCTATCATTTCCATATTATATGAAAATGATAATAAATTAATTAATTTGAATTTAATCATGGATTTTACATTAATACATATATATTTCTTATTAGAACGATAATTCAATTTGGACGAAATTATACAGACACAATTGCGGAATAGACTTATTAAAAAATGAAATATAATTAACTCTGTGAATTGCATGAAAAATGAAACGTGTCGAGAGCCAAGCGCGAGAAAAGAAAAAAAAACGTGCGAGAGAATCGTAAAACTGAACAATAGGAAGAAAGAGAATGTCGAGAAATGCCAAAAGTACACATTTTACCGGAAAACCCTAACCCAGAAAGCATTGCACGGATGGAATCTTGATAAAAAATCTAGGAAATAGAAAAAATTTCTTAGGAAGAGATTCTGCAAAATACTGAATTTTGCAGCTGGTAAACACAAAATTATTGTATAACACTTGCGACGTAAGACTTATCGCCAAATGCACTTAAAGTAAACTAACAATGGTTTTTTTCACTAGTTGCCATCATGAATGTTTTTTTTCAAATTGTAATTACAATCTCAACTTGCATTATTCAGTCGCTAGCAGAATGTCATAGCCAATAAAAATATTTATTTCTCTACTGCAGACTTTTTCCCGCATCGACAATAACAGATCCTTTCTGCAAATAAAGCTCGCTTTAGTGCAGAGTAAACTTGATTTACGACCCAATAAATTTCTCCTGGAATCCAGTAGCGCTGCAGCTTCCTTTGCATATACTTAATGTGCAAAAATGTTTTGCTTTAAATAAAGTAGTGTACTCGGTTTCAATAAATAATTCTAATGTATAATACGATATAACTGTTTCATTTCCTACAGCCATGCTCCGCATGATAGTAATTGATATGTTGAATCCATCTCCAATGCATACATCTATTTCCATATCTTGCAAAGTACATCAATACCGCACTTTCAAAGTTCTATAGATCACTACCTCATGCACACCGAGCTGCATGGTATTAATCTCCCCTCCAATAACATTAGACCGTACACGCACGCGTGGAGCTTTCGGAATTTGCCAAATAGATGGAAATCTCGAAACCATTTCAGTTTGACGCTCTCGAGCATTTATATAGGAGGAGTAATCGCTGAAGCCCCCCTAAGAGAGACTCACTCTACCAAGCGGCGAGGAAGAAACTGGAAATTGATTTTGGTCGTACGGCTGAGAGGCAAAGTGATGGGTATAGCGCTTTTGCGTGGGGACCACTTTGCCAAGTTTTGCTCCATCTCTGCTTAGTCTCTCACTTTGGACTAGCACTCGGCAGTTAGACAGCATTGTGATCCCTACCAAGGGTCATCCCGAGCTTCGGCCTTAATATTCGACTGCGTATATGAGGAATTCCACAGAAACAAGACACCTTTTGGAGAGTAAAAATCAAGCAAACAAAATTTTACGGCACGCGACAAAAACGGTCTTGTGACACACCTTTCACCAGGCCTATAATGTAAAATGTATGAAATGAAATTAGAAAAAAGAGCCTACATTTTTACTCCTCAAGTTGTGGTTTTTTGTGGAATTCCTCATATGGGTATAGTCACGGAAGACACTCGAGACTAAAGCGATTAGTTAAAACAGTCCTGCGGGGTCGTTTAGGCTCCCTCTTTTTCGAATAAGCTCTGGATTGGCGCCCCCTCCTCTGATCCGCAGAGTGTCTGAAAAATCACGCTTGCCGAGCGAGGCAAATCAGCGTAACTCGAATTCGCCCCCGTCATCGGGAAAACTCGCGATCCTCTGTCATGTGCGCTCAGTGTATCGTGAGATGGATCCATCTCGCTTGCTTTTTTCACGCCTCCGCGAAAATTGCGAAGGGAAGACGCCAATTCCCGCGCGATTTCTCTCCCCTCGTCAATGTGTGGGTTACGTGACTGCGTTGACGTCCTCATTTAATGATGAATTGCTGCGCGCTTGCCGCAAGGACTACTCGATATTTCAAGTTGTTCGACGAGAGTTTAATAGGTCTTCGACGGTAATTCTGCGGCAGTGCTGCAGCTGCAATAGCTTAACACGACCTGAATATAATGCTATAAAACGTGAAGGTATTTTTTTCTATATAGCAGGCGGGTTTTATCCTACAATTAGCATTCAACATGAGCAAGCGAGGATCGATCGAGTCCACCGTGAGAAGAAAATGCGAAAAGCTCTCGTTCACAATCGAATAACCTTTACGCGATTCGCATGACAAGACTGCAGCGCGCGCGCCGGTCGGCGAAAGATACTCGAATGAAAAAAGCATCAAAGGAAGGAGAAGCGCGGCGGAAAGAAGCGCTTCGCTTGACATTGACATTAAACGGATATTGCCTGGGTTCGCTGAGGCCGCACGGTATAGTTGCAGAGTGAGACGCGCGTTGTTATGCGCACCGGGCACCACGGCGCAGTTCACGTAGTCGCGACGAAGCAGCAGCAGCAGCAGCAGCCGGCAGAGCAGTAGCAGCAGTTTCAGCAGCGCGCGGTAGTAGATGCAGACGATAATTGTTTTAGCGTTAGAACTCGGCTTTCTCACAGACAGTTTCCGCGCTCTCGCTAGGTCAGATGGGAATGCTTTGCACCCGCGCTCTCCCTCTCTTTCCCGCCACTGTAGCACTCGTATAGGTATATATGTATAGATGATGGTCGTAGCCCGGCTCGCACCGTTTCCCGCAAGTAGCGGCTTTGCGGCGATCCGAACTTGCATTATAATTAATCCTATTGTTCGGGAACCGGCTCTTTCTCTCTATATGGGCCAATGGTGCGACGACTCGCGTCTGCTTATATACGCGCAAAGGAGCGCCGCTCCTTTGCCGCGGGAACTACCTCTGATTATTGTGAGTGGGGGAGAGAAAGAGGCGCTCAATTATTGCGAGCCGTTAAGCAACGACATCAGAGCAGGAAGAAGAAATTCCCTCATTCAGCGACTCGCTCGCACTTTTAATCACCCGTTATATAGAGTGTATAACGCGCGCAACCGAGGCTTTTCCTCCGACTACTCGCTTAATGAATAGAGAATCAAATTTACAAACAGAGCTAGCAATGTTACTCTCTCTTCCAGCGGAGCTATAAAAGTATATAATCAAGCAGGCAGCTGACAATAACGTGATTAATCCGTGAAAATGCTTAATTCGCATCTCTCCCGCAGGTCTTTTTCTTTCAGCATCCTCTCGTTTGCGTCAAGCTTACAAAAAGAGAGAGAGAGAGAGATAGCTGAGGCCAGATTGTTTCGTACGAACCCCAGCACGCTCGCGTCATTCTTGACAAGTGTGGCGCAGCATCCCGAGCCTCCCCAGCAGCACCGAAGCAATCTCGGATCTGCTCCTATGGTCGGGCACGTATTGCTGGGCGTGAAGAATACCTCGTTACCGTTCCTCCTCGCGCGTCGAGTTTTGACGAAGGGCTCCGAAAAGGCGCTCGCCTTCTCCAGTCCTCCTCCTCTTCCTCCATGCGAAGGAGAGAAACTGCAAAGGGGAACGTCGGAATCGCTGTATGGCGCGCGCTATGGAATAAGCGGGGCCGCCGAGAGCGACTGAAGCATGCGGAACAATGTGTGCGTGAGAAAGAAAGATGGAATAGCGTATCAGCCGGTTGAATGTATTCTGCGAGCGCGCGTGTTTGCACAAAGAAAAAGAGAGACAGAGAAGATGTGCGCGCGTATATACTGTTAAGAAGATTACGTAACACGCCTAATGAACGGCGCAGCACACTGCGTTGTTCGTTTAGAGGCTTTGCCGTGCGCACTCGACAGCAAGGCCTATTTTTGCGATTTGTTTTTGTTGGGGCTTTTCAGAATCCTGAGAAGCTTATCAATGTGTAGACGAACGAAAATCTCTTAAACAAATAATAAGCTTTAAACGCGGGTACTGCAAATATTGCATATCTGACAAAATATTATAAATTAGCTTTAGGAGGAAGCTAACAGTTTTTTCGCGTACAATGTCTTCTTGCAGAATCGTAGATAAAAAATACTAGAATACCCTTAAAACGAAAATTTCAAAAAAACTTTTGGAATATCTGCGTAATGCTTGCGGATCGATGAGCACGCTCAAAAATCTAAACAAAAATCCGCATCGCGTCACAACTACACGTTTTGGAAAGCTACGCAAGCGCACCTAGCCGCAGAAGAGTTGATACTCGAACGCTCGAAACTTGATTTCGCATCGACAGTCAAGAGTTGGAGGCTGTACCGCTGCAGCGGCAGCGTGGAGCGGGTTCATTAAATGCGTTTGCAGCGTTGTTGAAGGCTGCTGCCGCCGACAAGCGTGCGTCAAGTGTTTGCACATTCGCCCCGAATAGCGCGCGGAACTTCGCCGGATGAATCAGGTCGCAGTTCTCTCCTTCTTTTTTGCGCTAGTCGGCTGTTTTTGACGTCTCACGTATGTGGTACACTCCAGGGCCGGCTTTTAATTAGAACGGTTGTTTCCAGATTATAATACCTTATATACATTATTATGTAATATAAGCGACGACTTGCGCCAAAAGTATTGATTCCGCATAAAAATTGAATAAATTCCATAAAGTACATTTATAAACTCGTCACATGCGATACGTTTACTGCACAAGACAAATTTTCACGCCGCGGGTGACACACTGCACGTTTAAAATGGAATCAGAGCAGCTCATAAATATAGAGACGTCGCATTTCTAGCGAATTCCCTATCCATTAAAATCGCAATCTCCCTATTAAACGTGCGGCAAGTGAGCGCCGACGAAGACTCGGCGGGCGGGCTTGACGCGGCATGGCTTAAAAAAATTATGCGCACGCTTTTTTTTCTTTTGTATGATCTCGGCGGCACGCGCAGCATTCATACGCTCTCTCTCTCTCTCTCTCTCTCTCGTGCAACCTGCATCAGCCGCGCACGAGAGTAGACCGAAGCGAGTGCTCCGCCTTTATCGTTCGCCTCGAACCGTTCCTCGACGTCTTCTTTCTCTCTTTCTATATAACCCTCCTCTCCTCTTTTCCTCCCTTATGACTTTCTGTCGCAGCGGCGCGAGGCAATATCCATGAGGGAGGAGGTGCTCGACTTCGTGAAAAGATAATGGAGTGTAAACGCAGACGCGCCTTGGAATACGTATAGCGCCGCCGTTACGCTACTTATATGTATATAGCTACTCGGGGCGGCGGTGCGCTAGGAAGGTGCGAGAAAATGGAGCGTAACCCTTTGTTCGACGCGCGGCAATCAGCGCACGGCCGGTGCACGTGCGTTCAAGAGTCTGAGATATTGTGCGCGGCAAGTTATAGGCACACACACACAATGCCCGCTAGTTCTGCTGCTGATGCTGCTGCCGACGAGATATTTATGCGGAGAGGCGCGCTCTTCTATGCTTTTTCAATCGAGCGTGGCCGCCACGCTATATACGCGCGTATTCGTAAACACTCGAAAAAATATTTTTTTTATTCCAGTATTTCAAAAAATGTCTGCTTTTAATGTTTGTGTTTTCATTAAATCAGCTCTGGGATTGAAGTGCAATCTATGTTCGTATAAATTAGCAAACGCGCAAACAAGCTATTCGGCAACCTCATTAGCGCGCACGAATCGATGAAATTTATACGCGTAACCACGTGCAGTCGTCGTCGAAAAAGCTCCTCCTCTCCTCTGATGGGCGCATCTGCGGTGCAAGTTTTATAGACCCGTGTAGACACACAGGAACGCCGTATATACACAAGCTGAGCGTGCTAGATAGATCCAGGAGCCTTGGTATAATGGAATCAACCGCCACGACGGGCTGAAAATCGCGCACCCAGCACGATATCGTATACGGGGTGCTTGTGTACTGCAGGTAACTGTGAAGCGAGTCGCGAAAAATATTTTATGGCTCTTGTTATGTTGAGCTCGTACGATAATTCGTGAATTTTATACATACTTGCAGCGCTTCTTCCCGAATAATATAGCCGCGTCGTATTTCCACGCGAAAGTCTATCAGTGCTGCTGAAAAGAACGTTGCGGACAATTACGCTAGACGTGCCAGTCGGTTAATCGATCGGCAATATTCGTCACAGCCAACGCCGAGCAGCAGCACTGCAGTGCACTCCGCGACAGCTCCCAGGAGACCACCGGGGAGTGAACTTCGCGTCCTTGGTTAAATCAGTCGAGCGTTAACAATATTCCGCCCTAGTTATATATAGACCATCCGATAACATCGGAGAGAGACTACTTTGTTTCGTTATAATATTATAAGATTTAACAATTTTCTAAAATTGAATTTCCGAAGAAAAAATATAAGTATAAATGTTTATCTCCGCGGCAGCTGCTTTCAGTGATTTAAAACGCTATTCCTCACTCGCGCGTTTCCGGACAGTACCGCGATGAAACATCACTCGCCGATATATGTGTAAAATCGCCTTAAGCTGCGCGGAACATTGTGATTACGTTATACACGCACACGTGGTGTTCCGCATTCACAGGCGTGTAAAATCGACGATACCGAAGATCGGCCGGCAGCAGTAGCAGAGGCTCTGTATAAGCAAAACGTGACTCGGTTATCGTAAACTTGGCCAGGCCGCCGCCGCCGCCGCTGCGCGTATATATTCGTACATCAGCTGCTCTTTATGCATTGCCTCGCCTCTTTAGTCATAACGCCTGGCGCGCGCGCTCGGAAAGAGAGCATTTTCCTGATGCGCCGCTGCCGCCGCCAACGCTTTACGATCCGACTGTTTATTCGCGCTCCTTTTTTCACCTTCTTCTTTTTTTTTCTCTCGCTCGCTCTGGCTCTCGCTTTTTTCAGATGCGCCTCGAGAAATATGCGCGCGCTCGCGAGCCCCCCAAAATTGCAAAGTCTGTCTTAAAATTGCTGCAGTCTCGATCGTAAATAAAGCTAAATTAAAAGTTATGAAAGGAGCAAGCTTTTTTCTACGCTTCTCGTAGCGCTTATTTTTGTCCGTCTGCATCAGGCTAGAATTTTAAATTTCACCCCGTCGAGTCTTGGCGCGAGAGTAATTTATTGCGATGAGGGGCATTTCCGCGCAACGGGCTGTACGATTGATTAAAATGAAAAGGAATGCGTGTATTCTGACTCTCGCTCTGTATACAGAGCAAGTATTTCACCAAGTTTTAAGATTTCAAGATGAAAGTTTATACAGAATGGATATATTATAGTACTGTATCTGTGGAGAGAAAAAATCGATACCTCATAACATTGAGTAACAGGATTTGAGCAGGGCAGGAGACGCGAAGAGTACTTATTTCGCGCTAGTTGAGACCCGAATCGAGTGCGGCAATGAGACATTTTTAATGGTGATTGGACGCCGAGGTGGAGCAAATTGAGTGTGCACTTGAGCCAACGAGACTGCTGGTCGCTGGGGGCGATGCACTTTGGGATTTAGGCGCAGGATCGAGATGTTTAACGAAGTCGATCACAGATACCTCCATGCAGCTAAAACTCAAGGTATATATTCGTTGAAACGCTCCGTTTTAGCAAGCCGTGTGTTTGTACGTGTGTTCACTGATCGCTATTTGTCAAGTGTACCCGAGGATCATTTTCACTCGTGCTTCCGCTTCAAATCGACCTACTGAAAGCAGCAGAGGCTACAAAAACGCGCGCCACGCTTTTAATTACAACAAAAAAGAAGTTTCCGCAGCGCTCGCGAGAATTATTATTATTATTCGCCGAAAAGAGGGCCTATAAACGCGCTTTATTTTTCCCGGGAATTCCACATATCACGAGAGCTTCTGTCTGGGTATCACCGAGATTTGGACTAGAACCGAAAAAAGTCTACAGCCAGCAGATTTCGTACATGCTCCCGCACAACTATTTTCGCCGCGCAAAAAAAGCATCACGAAACTGCCGGGCGAAAAAAAGCGACGGGGCGGCGGCGGTCGACGGAATGCTCAACCGCAACTCTCGCCGAAAAAGCGAAACCCGCATACATATACGCACGTACGCAGAGCGCCTGCCTTACTAAATAATCGCGCAACTCCCGCCTCTGCCCCCTCCTCCGGAAAGGAAAAAAAAATATGTCCAAAAAAAAACGTAATTTCATCCTGCGCTCTCACGCCGCCGGGGAAAATAAATCACCCCGATCAAAATTGATTTCTTCTTCTCGTCGAATTGAAAGAAGCGCAGAGGCAGAGTAGCAGCACACGCGGCCCGGCTATTTCTAACATTCGTGCGTGTCTTGCGTGACAAAGTACGTGCTTCGAATCTCGCTTATATTCCCTAGCCTGCGCTAGAGAGGGAGAGAGAGAGAGGGAAAGAGTACGAGCTAGTCGACGATTTCTTCGTCAGCACGATTTTTCGAGAATTTATCGAGAGCGAGTGCGAGAGAGAGAGAGACAGAGTTTGCGCACGAGAGCGATGAGCGATGGTACTGACACGTTTGCTCAGTCCTGCAGCAGACGCCCGCGCGCAAGTATATATATGTATATATATACTATATAGCATATAGCTGCTGCAGCGCCAGCATCGCTCTCATTGTCGCCTTGCTCGCGCGCGAGCTTTATCCACTCGCGAGATATCGATTGCAACGAACGGCTTCTACACATGTATATATACAGAGCACAGGATTCGCTTTCTTTCTTTCTGCGGCTTGCGCGATTTTACGCCGATGGATCTGGAGCAGAGGAGCCTAGTATACCTATCCTGCATGCGCCGGAGAAATCCATTTAGATTGACGAGAGCCCTATATATACTCCGACGCTCTCATCCTCGCGCTCACGACTTGCCTCTGGTTTACGCGAGAAGTATATATAATATATATACCGTCTCTCGCCGCATGTAAAGCTTCCGGTTTCCTTTCTTATTTGCTCTTATTTTATTGCGCCGCTGAGCTAGCCTCGGATTAGACAGATTGTGGAGATGCTGCAGCCCAGCTTCGTCGTGCAAACAATTTTTTCGTGAATTTTACGTATGATTAATCTGAAAAATCCGATAAAAAAGCTCGGATGAATTTCAATTTTCAGGTTCTCAAATATTAAAAAAAAAAAGTAACCCATCTGCAGTTATATATTCGAATTTCATCGCAGTTTCCCGTTTGCAAAAATAATAATAATAATTCTGAGCAAAATTCACTGTTCGTACAGAGGTTCGCTATATATATATAATAATATGCTGATACGACGGCTTTTTCGGTGCAGGCGCGGCTTTTTGCCTTTATGCGTACTGCAGCAGCTTACGATCTCAAAGCTGCTTCTCGGTGCGTAGGCACTTTTGCAGCAGCTCGGCTCCGTTTTTTCGTCACTTAATAAACATGAGCGCACTCAGGCGTGCGTTGCAGAAAAAGTGTCATCTCAGAATAATTGGAGAGAGAACGCGAGGGTGCATGAGAGACCGGGAACTATATTTATGTACGCTGCAGTCTCGCTTTTGCCTTTTTGGACAAAGACGCCAAGGCTCTTTCGAGAGAGGGAGGGAGGAGCGAAAGACTCCCTCGGAGACGACGACTGCTGCGATTATCATGACGGAATCAGAGTTTCTCGCTGTACGAGGAGAGTCTCATTAGCGCTCGATCGGAATAGGATCCTTAAGATTGTTTCTGCGATAAGACACCGAGACGCGGAATTCTCTTGCTTCTCAATTCCGGATTTTATTAGCTTACTTATTAACTTTGTTAATTTGAATCGGAACGTCGCTCGAGTTTTACAACGGGATTCGAAATTAACTTTTGAGCGTAGCTTATAACGAACGCAGTATAATAGAAATATAATCTTTTCAAAATTTTGACGACCGCTAATGGAAGATTTTTATTTTTAAGATCAGAAAAAAAGTTAAAAATTTGAAAGTCGAATGATGACCTAGATGAAAGAACACAATTTTTTCCAATTTTGTAACTTTTTTTCGGAGATTCAAATGACAGCATGTCTTTGGGATCTGACAGTCGACCGATGGCTACACTTTTTCGAAAATTTTTTGTTCTGCCGTCCCCTCTGGCGTTGAGCCAAGTCCTAATAGCTCTGAGAACTCGTTAATTTATTTATAAACCGACAAAATACACGAGTGAGATAATGAGGAGCGCATTATATACACTCAATGAAAAAGTGTCTTTTTAATTATGGCTAAACGCGTTCGTTATCTGCATCCAATTGTAGAGTCAAGTACTTATCACGATCGATTAAGAAGTTCGGCGGCGGGCTTCGGGATGACAATAAATAAATCGCGCTACGAGGAAATAAAGTAGTTGCTAATCCATTAGGAACAAGAACAGGAGCTGGAAGGGGAGCTGGCGTACGATCTATTTTCCAATGCAGAATCTGTTAAGTGCCAGCTGTACATTTCAATCGCCTTTCACTAAATCCGTAGCAAATCCAATGTAGGTATATAATTATTTATGTAATCCGATAAGGTACAAACGACCAAAGAGTCTCTCTATGCCCTTTCTTTCACAAACAGTCCTCCTCTCTGTCTGTATATCTCGCTCTCATACTGATGCTCGCTACATATACACACAGACTGCAGGGCCACTGCCACTGATATTATATTTATCGCCGGGATTAAGGATTAAGCGAGTGCTTCTGTTAGCCTAGTTGCATTCGACCGAAATTTTTACCAGTATATACTCCATGATGATACGCGCGCGCTACAACTCTGTGTATAATTAAGGTCTATTTATTTATCCAGCCCGGAATATTCATCGATGTTTTCTCAAGCGTCGTGAACTCCATAGAACGATGCTTTACGAGACATATTTATTCAGTGTGATTCTGTAACTGTATTATTCTGTGGGCGCGGGAAGTGGCGTCGAGATCCTCTCCCTTATAATTCTGTCAGCGCTAAATGGGAAGCGGCTACATACGTGTAGTATATAGCTGACTATGCGGCTATAAAGAGCGAGAGAAAAAATTTCGACGACACACAAGGGGTGACCTTCCGCGTCATTTGGCCTAAGGAGACTATAGTCTCTCTCTTTCTCTCTTTCTCCGCGCTCGTTCACATGCGGTACATTTTTATCTCCGGAAGTATAGAAGAAGCGGCGCAGCACACACGCGGCTGTCGTCTCCGGACATCTCTTCCCCTCCTCCTCCTCGGCATTCACGGGCAGGAAACGATTTATTTTGTTCCTTTTAAAAATAAAAGTGCCGCGCAAGCTGTCTGCAGCCGGCGTCGACCTCCCGCAGCCTGATGTTCGTCACGCCCGTCTTTGACTCCGATTATTATATATCCTCCGAGAAGACGGGTTTGGACGAGTTTCGAGCTTTCATTGGAATCGGCTGTTCTCTGCGAGAGGGAGTCTTTTTTCGCTGTTAAACGGTTCCCACGAGGAAGTCGTGACGAAATCGCACTAATATAGAGAAAAAGTGTCTGTCGCGAAACGACGTGATTCCTTGCTCGTTGCGGGACTCAATCTCTGTAATCTCGTCCGACGTGTTTACCGGACACATAATACGAACACACACGCACTGCAGCAGCCCCCCTGTATCACTCACCATCATCAGTCTCTGATTATAATTGCGTTCATCCCATTGAGTATATAGATAAATATAATAGATGCGAGAAGCGAGCGCGGAAAAATAGCACACACGGATCCGGCCGTAATCTATATCGGGAAATTCCCTCCGCGCGTCTTTCATTATTACATCACTTTCGCTTTTAGCGCAGGAGGCAGGCACTCCGCGCGTGTGCGTATCAACCTAATTGAGTTCTAGGCGAGTAGGGTGACCCTTATATAGGTATGCCTCACTTCGCCGACAGTATAGCCTCCGTTCACGACATACAACACGAAGAGCCCACACGGTATATGCATCAGGCGCGCGCGTCACGCATCGCACACGAAAGTGCACAGGCCCGACGCTGTATACCTATATGCACTCCTGTCGTATTTACGTCAGTCGCTTTCTCTTCTCTCTCCTGTATCTCCATCATAACGTCTCCGGGAAAAGGGCTGATGCAAGCCGGATAAGATCTCATATTTATTTTATATAGGTACGTCGCTCTCCGAGCGTGTACTCTCTGACAGCAGACCGTGTCACCGTCTGTGTTGGGAGCAGGCGCAAATTGCACGATTGCATATCTGCGTTAAGTATGAGCGCGCGCGAGATCCGTGCCCATGTAACTCGAATGAATTATGCAGGCTGCGCACGTGCTAAATTTTACAACGGAACGAGTCCCTCGAGAGTTTTTGTCACGGGGTGTTTTCCTCTCTCGATGACGACTGATCGTCCATTTGAGGCGCGGAGTGTACATCAGCCCCTAAGATAACAAACAACAAACGCCGGGAGACACTGTCGGGAATTGAAGCACTCCACTAATCGCTACGATTCCGGCTTAACGCGTCGAATTCGTTTCGCAATCCTGTCTGTTACACTTCGATTGAGGTGCGCCCCCATCGTGACCGTCTGTCCCGGAGAGACGAATACCCGATAGAATTCCCCGCTGCAATAGCATATCCGCGCACAAGTCCAAAGAAGCCGGATTCCTTGCTCTTCTTGCAAGTGTCGGTCTTGCTCTGATGTATAGGTATATAGAAACTCGCGTACATGCGGATGCGTCAAACGAAGCCAAAAATACACATTATTTCCACCTGCATCATCTATAGAAAAGAACAATATAGCAATAAATTGACGTGATTCGGTCGAGGCTCGGGTCGAGGTGTGTTTGCAATCAGGGGATGCAGCTGGCTTGATATATAATTATTACGTTGCTTTCGCCCTCCCCGCGTTTTTTTTTTTTTTTTTTTTTTTTTAATCAAATCATCAAATTCGCGAGTTCGCCGCACGGATTGTGCCCTCGTTGCACGCGACAGCGGCATATATAGTGTTGTGGTGTGCTTTGCCGGCGGTCCTGCGAAACCGGGGGGTTAAGGGGAGGCGAGACACGAGAGGTAGGAGTGGGTGCGCAGGATCGATACTACAGGTGGAAGCAGACGCGAGCTTGTTCTCCCTCTCTCGCTTTCTCTGCATCCAGTGTATATATACATGTGCGCATATAGGTATGTATATATATATAATACAGGTTTGAACTCATTGAGTCCGGAATTGAAGGGGATATCCTCTTGGTTGAATTTGCATTTTTCTATTCCTCTTGATGGAGACAATGAAATTGTAGGATAATGAAACGCAGTAGGAAATCTACGTAATTTTGAGAAAAAATTATCTCGAGCATCGTTTCACTGATTGTGAGTTGCCGCGCAAATATTAGCTTTTCCCTCGTTTTGATATTACTTTTCACGTTTGCGGGATATTTTCAGACCGTTATTTTTCTTGCCTCTCTGTGAATTTTTATCATTTTCACGGCAGGAGCATGAAATTGTTGACGAATTTTATATTCATAGTTAATAGAATTACTGTTAATGCAGAACCTTATATGCGACTCGCGTGTTGTGTATTTTTCGATAAATTAAATTGGGACAAAACAGACTTGCGAGCGCGCGATGATATTAAATTCGAATTTAGATATTGATATACCTATATCTCTGTCAATGAATGCGCATACGTACAGAAATAGAGCTCAATCAAATTTGAGTTGCAATCGACATTTAGTGAATATAGTTAATTGTTTGATTTAATAAAATCGTTTTCGCTAAAAGAAAGCCCTGATGGTGGAACTTTAACTGAATCATTACTTAATCCGATCGATATCTAAATCAGTTTTAAACCGTTTGAGTGTCCTGCTTGTACGATCGTATAGTAGACGTAAAGTAATCAAAAAATAAGTTGTCGAATCGGCAAAGTTTCCGTTGAAATGAGATTCGACGAGATCGGAGTAAAATATTGTACGGGACACACGAGGGCGATGGCAATCGTAATTGCTCGAGTCTGCATTTCAGTGGGCAGCGCATAAGCCATACAAGTCGCCGTCGCGTCCGATAAACGTGCAGTATAGTATCCGTTGCCAGAGAGCAGCGGGTTGTTGCGCTGTGTCGCCGCTGCTGCATACAGCGGAGAATATATACCTACACGTATTTCGTATGCTCTCTCTGACGCGCATGTGTGTGTGTGTGTGTGTGTCGAAGAATGCGCAGGTATATACTGCAGTAGAACAAGATTCGCCGCACCGTAGTCGCGAGGCAGCGACGGTAAATCGATCGGAAATGGGATCTCGATTGAATGGAAATGACGTCCTGCAGCGAGCGCCGCCGCTGCCGTGGTAAACACATGTATCCCACGCCACGTGCCAAATACCCTGGCGAATGTACTGCTAATTCTCGTACGTAGGCTATACGCGCACCGTGTACAAACATCGATAATCGCTTCGAAAAATAATAAGAGAATAAATATTTGGTTTCGAGAAAGAAAATGCCGATGTTCTTTTAATTCAAATAACCACGACACTCCGATAACCCAGATCCGAGACTCGCGGCAATGCCAACAGTGGAAAAAGCGTTACTTTAAGCGCATTTAATTTCAGCCTAGAAAAACAATCAAACAACACCCTGATGCAGCCGGGCCGAAAAGGCCTTCCCATTGAGAGCGGGACTGTGCAGGCAAAAAAGTCGGTGGCATAACAAAAAATCGCTTCGCCGGCGGTGTAATCCATCCTCGAGCTACAAGGCAAACACATCGGCGACAGCGCGGCAACCCTTAAAAGTCCCAGGCTCTTAAAAGCCAAGTCAACAGCAGCAGCTCTTTCTCTCTCTCTCTTTCTTCCTCGATTTATCGAGCCTTCCAGCGTATTTCCGCCCACGAAGTCCGGCAACTACGACGACGGCGGCAGCCGTTTACATTGGCGCGTCCGGCTCTCCCTTCCTCTCTTCCCTCGAATTTACGTAGCGCGACTTCTTCTTATCCTTCCGTGCTTTGCTGCTTCTGCTGCTGTTGTTTTTACGCGCAGGCGTCTTTCTCTCTCTCTCTCTCTCTCTCTCTCTCTCTCTCTCTCTCTCTCTCTCTCTCTCTCCGTAGGGCGTAAAAAGGATGCTTAGCCGAGCGTGCACAGCGCGAAGATGTGGACAGCAGCAGCAGCAGCAGCGCAACGGTGGCGGGCCACAGCTGCGGCTGGTGTCAGCTTACTCGGAATCTCGGGGCCCATGATTTGCCGGCCTGACTGCCTGCAGCGCCTGCTGCCTTTTATCCCGTCTCTGTTGGTCTGACTACGTGTCATCTGGGGCCGGGATGAAGCTGATTTCGCCGCTCTGCCTTTGTATATACACAATGAGTATTACGAGGAGGTTTTTGCTCGTGAAAACACTGCGCTAATGGGACTGTGTTTGCTGCTAGCTTCGCAACGCCGGCAAGAAATAGTAATACTTGCAACGTCGCCTCAATGTTCTTTTCGCCGTGGATGATGCTCTTGGAGAATGAATTTAAAGAGTATGCGAAGATGCCGGAAATTGACGCATTTGTTGCGATAGTGTATTTCAAGTCTTTTTCAAACTTATCGTGTCGTCGAAATCGTTAAAATTTACATCGAAATACGGGAAAAGTGAGACCATCAATTATACTCGCGTCGGGAACGGCACATCCCAATATTATATATACACAACACACCGAAGGCACAGGAGACGAATAAGTTGTCGTCGGGATATTGACTGCCTTTCGTCGAGACGATTTAGATAGAAGCTGAAGAGTCGCGAGAAAAGGAAGACTCGATTCGACGGAGGCGGTGGTGGAAAAACGTGGCGCGTCGGTAACGGCTCTATGCAGTCTCTATACATGTATATACGAAACCTACGAGTATACACTGGTATCTCTGGCTGCACGCGCGGTGCGGATAATGCGCTTATCTAAATGCTAACTAGTAATAATGTCACGGAGTAAGTAGTTTGAGTAATAACTATTAGTTCGCGAAAAATAGGGGCGAGTGTCACCGTTTATGCCGTATATGCACATGCTAATAACCGCGAAACTTAACGCTCATGTTAAATGATGCCGATGAGTTTTTTTTTCATTTCTGTAATTACGTGGAACCGGGGCAATCAATTTCCGAGTTCGAGCTATCTGGTGTTCGATTTCTAAAGTTTATATCACGGATGTAGGCTTTTCGGCGAATGTCCTATATACAATGCATTCACAATAAGTACTGTAGAATACAATGCGTATAAAAAGCGTGGTCTGTCTGTCAAAAAATTTTTAATCAATGAAATTCAAGAGTACAGACGCCCAGTCGCGCTACCGTGTTTTTCAGCTGAATCATGTATTGCGATGCACACTATAGACTATGTAGATGGCAATTTCAATATTCATGGATTCAAAACAAACTGTTATTTTTCAAACGTGTTGAAAAATCTGAAGCGATTTTTTGAAACCGAATATTTGCAAAGTAAGATAAATACCAGCGAAATATTGTCACTCTCTTTCTCTCTTATTTATTTAAGCAAAAAACTTTTCACTTGAATTTGCACAGCACGAAAATGCAATAAATATTATAGAACATAAAAAAATAGATAAAAAATAACATATCGCAACGAGAAGCAAAACTAAAGTAATCGATTGAAAAGAGACGGTCATGAATTTTCCTATTATTGCAAGAAGAATCATAAACGTCGACTGCGAACGAAGAATCGAGAAGATTAAAAAAGAAGGAAAAAAGGTGGAAAAAAGCTAGAAGCAGCTATTAGAAAAAGAGTGCCGAGAGTGAAGTCATCCGTGTCGCCTGAAAATTACCAAAACGAAAGGAGCCATTTGTTAAGAGCAAAAAGGCATTTTCCCTCGTTTACTTTAATAATATCCAGAACGACAGCAGAGGGCGAAACCGAGAGATCCTTCGAGGCTTTACCTTCTCTCTCCCATGTCCATACCGCGAGAAAGGCCTGGCGCTGCGCTCCCTTAATGACTTTAAAGTTACCCACGCCTCATCGTTCCGAAGGCTTGGGCTTACCTACCCCCTCTCTCTTTCACCTTCTGTCTCGGAGAGAGAAACCGAAAACGATGTGTTGCATCTTCTTGGCGACTTATCTCCGCGGCGCGTACAGATCTTCTACTCTCCCACTCCGTCAGCCTACGCTCCCTTTCCATCTCCCTCTGTTCCCATCTCTCTTTCTCTATATCGCACCATAGCCCATTCACATCCGTCGCATCTGTGCATCGGCGTTCAATCTTTTTTTCTCGTGCCCTCTTTTTCCTCTCTCTCTCTCTCATCTCCTCTTCTTCGTTTTTTTCCCAGCGTCGCGGGCACGAAGTTTTCGTTCCCCTACTTCCAAAAAATTCCCTCGCTTTTGGTACATTTCTTCCTTTTCTCGACGCGTTCCTTCGAATGTGCCTGGCTCGTATTATACGAGCTTTACTAAATAAATATTAACAGCGCGATCAACGGTCGGTGTGGTGTTCCATTATACGTCTGCTGAATTATTGGCCGAATTCGCTATTTTATTGTTCATACCGATGCTGTTGTACTCTGCATATATGTTTTTTATTACATTGGTACAGACCTATTAATCGAGTGCATACATTGATACTGATGATCATGAAATGTATTATTCATTTTTTATTTTTAATATCCAACTGTATCAATTATCTGCTCGACGACGGAGAAGATCGTTTAAATTAATGAATTTCCATTCCCCTGGCTCTTCAGTTTCGTGATACTTATACACTCCCAGCACGAAACCGCGCGCGCGCGCATCACAAGGGGTTGCGGCAAAGCGCAAAGCTCGTCTGCAGCTGACGCAGGATTTTCGCCTTCAAGTATAGCGGGAGCATATATAAATATAGCAGCGCGCGGGAAAGCTCACTGAACGCGCAACAGAATTTTCGGTAAAAAATTGCGGGCTTGATAATAGTTGGTATATATCCCCGTGACTCTTTTCCGTGGAGATTCGCGCGTCGCGCTTTTTCCGCTGTCGTCGTCGGGAGGGACATTTGCGTAATTTGCACCTAGCGCCGTGTCACACAAGGACGGCAATTGTCATCGCCAAGAGTGCAGATGTGAGGATTTGCGAAAAGCGAATTTTTCTTTTTAAGCCCGACTGGATAAAATACAAGCTCTAATAATAATAACGAGCTTGCGCTAAAAGCCGAGTAAAGTGTGCGACTGGAATCGTTCCAGCGAGTGCTTTATGCGGCTCGTTCGAGCGTACGATGACAGTGGTGTGTATAAGTACTCCGTTCGCTCCAATAGAAGCTCTTTTGGCTGTTTGACATTCGAATACGGAGCGCGGGTGAATAACTTTCATGATCGCCTCGCAAGCATTAGTAATTGATTCCTCTGTCGTCGCTCTCTATATCGAGTGTGAAAATAAGGAAAAGCCGTCGTTCTCGTGAAATTTTGCAGGGCTCGGACTGCACACACGTCCGCACAGCGGTCTGTGTACACAGTACACCTCGGCACTGATTCCCCGGCTATTTTTTTCACGGAATCGTCCGCCGCCTGCTCCTCCCCCTATATATATATATATATAGTCGTTGCCGGCGCTACACTGCGGCGCTGCAGTGCGTCGCACTACATATATATAATAAAAGGAAGAACAAAAAAGCCGCGCGGCTGGGTGGGCGCAACTCCCCGTAAACGACAAAAGCGTCGAGAGAGAGAGAGAGGGCGAACCGAGAAACAGGTAGACACGTAGAGCGACAGTGCGCATCAGGGAGGCTGCGGGGAGGAGTAGCGCAATAAAAATTGCTACCGCGGCACGGTTGCTCTAACGAGAAGAAGGGCTGCTCTCGGAGAGGGAGAAGGCCAGCAGAAAGAGAGGATATATATATAGAGGGGATGAGAGGGAACGGCCGAATTGCCGTCGTGAACTTTAACCATTCGCACAGGTTCAGTCAGCTAGCAGCGCGCTCGCCGGATCGATTGAGCTCTGGCAGCAGTGGCACAGCGGCGCGCACCGGCCCTGCTCTCTCTCTCTCTCTCTATACTATAGCTTTCTCTCTCCCTCGTTCTCGTCGCGTGTAATTTCGTGTGTCTTGGCCTCGCGCGCAGGTGACACATATCTCCCCTCCGACCTATCGTCTTTCATCTTCGCGCCTCTGTTGCAATAATCATATCACCCCGAAAAGCCATGGAGCCACTAGAGCTATTGCACTTATCGGTTCGCCGTGTAACTTTTTAATTTTTATACCATTCGCTTTACTTACACACACGTTAGTTACGGCGGAGAAGTGGACATTGCCAGCGAAAAAAGAATACGGTAGCCTAGTTTTGTTTGCTCTTGGGGGGATACAGAGAGAAAGCGCAAAAATAATAAAAGAAAATGGAGATAATGGTCGTCGTCGTCTTGGCCGTCCCTTGCTCGACTACTACAGAGCACTGGCTGGCTTCGTCAGCTCGCTGCGGCAGTGGCTGATGCAGAGCTGCACTCAGGCCGTGTCTCTTGTGCCCTTTTACGGCCGGTATTACCGCGGCCTACTTTATCACTGTGCTTTCAATGCGCGAGCTAGACTGCTGCTGCTACTACTACTCTGCGAGCTGCTGCTGCTGCAGTGCTTTTATTATTTTTGCTATTCGCGGCCATTTCGAGCTGCATCGCCCTCGGGATAATGCACAGGCGAAAACTCACGAGGGGAGAATAAACGCAGAGAGGTGTCGAGAGCGGTGTGCGGCGCGCGAGATTTTGTGTTTTCAAAGGGCGCGCGAGATCGTAAACAGCGCGTGTGTCTACGCCGACGATATAGCTATATACACGTGCTTTTTGCTCCGAGGGGTGTGGATAATGGGGCCGAAATTTATTGGATGATCGCTAACCCGGCGTGTATGATTCCGATCGCCGTGCGGCTCTAGTAAGAGAAGCAATGTTGCTTTCGTTTATTGGCTTTCGCAGAAGAGCTTTATCGAGTGCTACAGCCGAGCTCTTGTATATATATATAAGGGGATATAGAGCTCGGCAAAGTCTATCGGATTTATGTTATGCGTGCTATACTCTTGCGTAATAGCTGTTAATCCAGTATATCACGTATTATATGGAGCAAAATGCGCGGAGCCTTTTCCCTTGAAAAGCCGAACTCGACGTTTTTTTTTTCGCGCAAAAACAAAACTGTCACGCCTGTTAGCCGTGATTCCGAAAAATCAGAGTCACTATGCGAGCCGCACGGGCTGAATCGAAAAAAAAACGTAACGCTCGCTGATTTTTTCACGATAAAAACGCTCCTATCCAGGCCATGCACATTGCACGAGCACTCGTCATTCGCAAAGTGACGCTTCGCGCTGCCTCTTTCAATTTCGCCGAAAAAAAAACGACAGCAGCATTGATCGGATACATAGCGCTCAGATGGAGCTAATTTCTATCGAAAGGGTTGCAGCAAGTGCTCGCGATGCATCAAGTAGCGCCGAAAGCGATCGAACGTGAGGGGGGAGAAACGGCGTTGTATGTATATGTACCTATATATATACGCGCGAGTTGGCGATCGAAGCTCCTCGGCGACGACTAGGAAAGTACATTCGAATGTACTTGTCAGGCCAAGACAAGCATATCGCGCGGCAATAAATCCCCCCCACCGCCCGGTCACCGTCGAGTCTGCAGTCGCCATTATAAAAGCGAGAGCTTTCGGCTTGTCGCGCGATTACGGAATGATTTAGTGCTTGCGAGCGCCGAAACGTCGCGGGGGTAATTCATTCGGCCGAGTCGCGCCCTGCATGGTGGCACGTGCGCGCTCCGCTTCTCTATAGGTATAACATCGGTCGAGGAAAAAGACCGTTGCTCGCGGAGCTTTGCGAGGAGAATAGGAAGACGTAGTTGTATACTATAGAGACATATAGCCGACATACATGTATATAACGTACACAGGTGGACACTCTGCACTGTGGCGACTTTGTCGCGGCGGCTTCACGCGTGCTTCGGGGCACTTTGCAGGTGTCGGGCTGCGCGATTGTCCGGCAGCCGACCGTTCTTTATTTACTCTGTCCCTGGCTTTCATCCCTCTCTCTCTCTCTCTTCTTTGCTTCCTCCCTTGGCACTGGTGTACGCTTTGTGAGCGCCGGTGCTGGAGGTCCAGGCTACTAAGGCCGTGGGGATCGATTTCATTGGCGGAAATGGCTTTCTTGGGACGGCTACTGCGCTGCTGGTCTCTGCTTTAAAACATCCACTCGGCCTTATTGCGAATTCATCGGCGAAATGATTTTCCCCCTTATTTCCATAAAAACGCGACAGCGCCGCGGTAATAAGCCGTTATTACATCTCTTTTACGCGAGTCCGCAGTGAAACTGCACTAAAATATGTATAATTATACGCAACTCGCGAGTAGGCTGCAATCTTATCGAAGAGCTCGCAATTTAATGGCAGAGAGAGAGAGCGAGACTTCGATGCGTTCTTCTTCAAAGTTTAAGTTAACATATAAATGATTTTACTCGCAGCATGAAGCGCGCAAGATACACATTGCGAAACTATATGTAGCAGTGCAGCGCGCGTAACTTGGTTTAATTAGAGCCAACTATTACTCAGAAACTTGCTCGAGTTTTACGTGTCAGGGGACTCGGGCGCGATAAGGAAAATTACAACAAAATGAAAGGCACTGCAGACGCGAGAAACAGGACCACCTTATCCGCGCGTGCAGTCACGCTTTTGCTCGTCGTCGCGTATATATTATAATCTTCGAAAAAAGATCGTTGATACACGATGACGCTTGTATACTATATATATAATACACGCAGCGAGAGCAGAAGAGGTGCCTTGACTATTATAAAGCTCCTCCTCCTCCTCTCTGATCTCATTGAATGACGCGGCGCCATGAGTAGCGAACCATAAAGAGATTATGCAAGGCGATAATAAACGCAAAAGAGCCGTGCGCGCACACTCGCACCAAGATAGTAAATGAAGTATCGCGCAGTAAAAAAAGTGGCACATAAAAAGAGTTAATCCGCTCGCGATGAACGTGATTAATTTTTGCCCATACAAAATAACGCGCGCTGCAGGCGAGTTTATTTAGCAGATTATTATTAATACGCGCGGGATGAAATACGCAAAATCAAATCCGACGTCCGCGCGGTATATATAATATGATTATATATAATATACTCGGCTGCATCGGTATGTGGCTAATCTAATGATCGTTTTTCCGCACGCGAGAATAACACACCTAGTACTTTATGACTCAAGTCCGAATGTATTAAGTAGCTCGGGCAAAAAATAAATAACACGCGTAATCCAGCTCCGTTGGTCCCTATAGCAACGCTTCTGCTATTATATATATACACTGCGACGAACAATGCGATCTTACGGTGCACCGGGCGCAAACGCACGAAACAACATCACCGCGGAGAGACACAGAGAAGCCGCCGCAGGCTAGGCTCTTAAGAGTTATCGATTGAGGGGGTCGCACTGTATACGTCGTGACTCACGGCGACGTATGTTGCGTTATACACATGACATGCGGCGCGATGAGGTTGTCGCTGCTGCCGCGCGCGCGGACAGTCACCGGACACTACCCCCCGTATTTAACGCAAGCAATATGCGGAATGACTGAGAGGGTGAGAGGCAGCCTTCTATCACACTACGGCTCCTGAGTGACTCACCATCAGGCATCACGCGCACAGCACGCCTCCGGGTATCGCGCAGCTTACGCGTTTAGGCGGCGATTAAGCTGGCTAATTTTAAGGTGTTGTTTATGTACGTGCATTATATAGGACTGGAAATCGGGATGTTTTAAGAACGATCTGACAATTATCATCGAAACGGGGGCAATTACAGGAATAAGTCGATATAAGTTCGCGGCGTTTCATCAAATGCAGCTGCGGCATCGTTTATAAAAGTTATTATACAGCGCGTATTCTTTCTTAAAAGCCATTAGTCCGATCTTTCTGTCCGGCGAGAAAAAGCCCGGGCATATCCCACATTCTGCTGCAGCACGTATATACCGAGAGCGAACGGGAGCTAGATATATATACAGGCAGTAGAATGGAAATCAAGGCTTTCACGAGAGGGGCCGCGCTCGAGAAGAGATTCGCCGGTAGGAAATCTACGGTTAAGAAAATCCCTCCCAGCGTTAAGCCCACCGCCAGGCTGCACGACCTACTCTCCTCTATACTCCTGCACTCGGCCGTATTTCGCTTATAAGCGCGCACTATTATTTTTCGTCCCGAGACGAGCTGTGTATATAATACATATATACACGTCGCCGAGACGCTTAGCTCCCCCATTCGTCATTGTCAAGTGCGCATGACGCGGCCGCGCGCGCGGCTGACGTCACTCTTCGCGAATCGATATTTCACTCCATTAAATTATTGTTGTTTTATTGCGCGCGCGCGCACGCGTGTGTGTGTGGATGCTGCGGAGAGAAAAATATTGCCGTTGGAAAATGAATCTACAGCTGTATAGCTCGTCATTTCTGTGATGTCCACACGCTGTTGCTGTCAGTCATGAGAATATTATGGAAACAGATTTAAAATGCCCCAGATATATGTAGGTATAGCTGTACGTGTACCCATCAGCCTCAAACAAACTTGTTATATTTTCCGAAGCATATACCGACGCCTACGTATAATATGTACATGCTACACTGACAAACACACCGGACTAAGCCGCTTTTATCTTTTTCGTTCCTGCAACTTCTAAAACACGACATCTAAACTCGCAAGTATTTTTTCCATATACACAAAAGCAGTAGCATCCGCACTGCACGACAAAGTTCTCCAAATAGAACGGAATTTCGTCTCTCTTGCAGCCAAAGTCCCTGCGGCTGGATTAGCAAAATTTTTCCCGCAACGAGAAAATTTCGACCCGTCGCTGTTACAAAGCTAAAACTGTTTCCGTGTCTGGAGCCGACGCGACCCTCTCAGCATCCACTGTCGCTGCACTTGCAGAATAAGAGCTCCTGGTATAAGTATACACCTATACAGCAGTCTCTGGTCTGCCTAATCTACTTGGAAGGCTCGAGGAGAGCGGATTGCAGAAAAAGTCTCTGCCTCGGTGTTGTGCTCCAAGTGCGGCTGGCGGATCGCTTTCGCGCCGCAGTTGCTCGCTGCGCAAACTTCCCTGGCCAACTGTTTCCGCGGACAAGTTTGCCGTTGATCAAAATTCAAGCCGATTGTAGCCATTATCCCGGGCCGGGTTTATCTGCTGGCTGGCTACTGGCGCTACTCTTTCGAATGCGCCACTGTAGTAGTGCCGTGTTGAGTCGATGCTCGACACGCTCTCACCTAAAGGATTTGAAAACAGTAGGTCATGCACGGCGAGCGCATTCATCGGAAATCGTAAAATGTTCCACCATTGTGGGTTTTGCGATGCGCCTTTTGGTGCGATACACGGTTGAGCTGTTGCAATCACACTCGTCATAATGCGTGTAAACACGAGTGAAACGTAAGTCCTAGAAAAATTGATAAAAAGGCCCTCGGTACACAATATTTTATTAGAATAATAAGATAGTCCGGGCGCTGAGGGGGGTCTGAGTGAGCAATTTTGTCCAATATAAGGTCGCCACGGTAACCAAACGTCTTTTTATGTATTTTGAGGTGTAGAATCCGAAATTCACGGTTTCCAGGCATGTTAGTTAGTTATTTAACAATTGAATGCCATTTAGCGCAAAAATTGCATTAAATTGTGAAATAAATAAAAAACTGACCACTTTTACGCCTGAAAACCATGAAATTCGGATTCTACGTCTCAAAATACATAAAAAGACGTTTGGTTACCGTGGCGACCTTATAATTAAAAATGGACAAAATTGCTCACTCAATTTTATAAACAATTCCGTTTGAAGAAAATTTAATTATACGACATTTTTTTTCTTGTCCTCTCGCTGGGCAGCTTGTACAGCGCTGCCAATGACCGCATTTGCTTGCGCCTTTGAAGTGAAGAAATTGCGTCGGACATTGAGAAAGAAAAGAAAGAAAGCAAGATGCATATCGAGCCAGCCGCTGCAATAAGTCGAGAAACGGAGCAAAGAAAAACTCGACCGAATTATACACTTTCAAGGAGCGCGCGGCCAGGAACCGAAAGAGAAAGAACCGGGGGAAGAAAGAATAAAGACGAGCGCGCGCGTCTCGTCTGTGATCGCGAGACGACGGGATGTAACGTTCTATTTCTGGACTTTTCGGAAAGTCTCGTGCGCGCCAGCAAGACCTCGAAGACTCCCCGGCATTCCTGGGGATTTGGAACGTCACGACGCTCACCTTCTGTCTCGTTTCACATGCCCGTTTCGCGCGGCCGACTCGACTCGACTCCCGAGTATTATATCCCGAGCAAACTCAGTTTCCGATGCTGCCGCCGCCGCCGGGAGTTTATTTTTTCAACGAGATCTAACTTCATCCGCGGCACCGTTCTGCTCCAGATCAGTAATGAAAATTATGAACTTGTGAAAGTCAAGGTCGGGGTCATCGCCTAATATAAAACGGAAACACAATTATTCATTGCGGATTAAATTCGGTCGGATGGGATGTTGCATTAGCTGAAAAGCAATCATTTTTTTCTCTTTTAGACTGATTCAGTATGCCGTTTGCTGATGATGCACGCGTAATTATTACAAATTACAAATCCCTCTCTCAATGTGTTTTGTCTTCGTATGGAGTCAATTAAATTTGAAATGGATTCGGCGTGCACGAAAGTTCTGTTTAAATATATCCTGCACGGATTACCAAAAAGCAAAAAGTGAAAAAAGTCTCGACCCTTGCTCAACTGCAGTCGTGCTCATCTATCGTCGCGAAAATCAACCCTCCGTATTCGAGCTGCTTAGACGAACTCTCTTATGCAGTGAAATCTTCGTGCTGTGTTTTCGCAGTATTCTAAGAATAGAGAGCAGAGCAGCAACCGCCGGAGCTCCATCAGAATGCCGAGTGTGAAATAAAAAGTTAATGCCAGGAGTGTCGCGAGTGTCGATGCTGCGCTGAGGGAAAAACAAAAGCTGTAGTATAGCAGTAGAAAAGGGAGAGTCTCTATACATATACTCTAAAAGCATACATATAGTATACATAAATGCCGAATGCGACTGCAGCCATCAACGTCGAAAAAGTGCGAGAGGGGGAACATATTCGTTTGGTGTCTCGGGTACTTTCTCCATCTCATGTGCAGTCTCTCCGTCTCTCTTTCTTTCTTTCTTTCTTTCTCCGGCCTGTCTTCGAACGATAGCTAAAATTAGTCTCAACCCCAGACGCTTCTCGAGCCGTCTGGAGTGCGATAGCACGGTTGCAGCGACATTTTCACACGCAAGTGAAATAAGAAGTCATCTTGTGCAACTCGTCGTTGCTGTAGTTTATATAGGGATGTGTTCAAATAATTGAAAGGAAAAATCACAAACGCACCTTTGATTTTTTGACTAACGCGACTAGATTAGTCTGTCATCGAATATGAGAAATTCGAGATCGGAATGTGTGTACGAGCTTCCTGCAAATTTTGAAAATCGAGTTACTCGGCTGCGGATGCAAAAAGCCCAGCTATGTGCATGAAATTGATATGGATGAGTCGTACAGAGGGCCAATATACGTCGCATGACTCGTGTTTTGCGCAAAACTACGACACGAGCCGAGTGTGCGAGCCTTTGAATGTGTTGGAGATTCATGACCCACGCCCCCTTGTATGAAATTTATCGAAGAGGAGATCAGCATTTTTTACATGCGTAATGTATGATTCACGCTCGGCGGAAACATCATGTCTAAACGCGCAGCGTGTACTCGAGCGTGTCGCTTATTAACTGCAGGATTTGCGTAGGTGAAAAAAAAGTTCTGTAAATGTACTCGAGATATTGTTGTGCATTCGTGCATGATGCATCCCTAACCTTTTGTATCGAATTTTGGTATACATATAGGTATTAGTGTGTCGCTGTGCAGATCACGAACAAAGCTTAGGTTGAAATTAGCAATATAATTGAAATCAATTTCCTCCTAATTATAGTTTAACAAGCAATAAGGAGTATTAATTACTATCTGTATTAGCCCACAGTGTCTGCGCATATATAGATTTTCGCATTAAAATTACTCGTGTATTTCATTAAGCCTATCTTTAATATTAACGTAAGCTAAATAGTCTACAACGAACAACGCTTCAGTGGGTTTCCCTTGTTTAATTCTGACTATGCTATTATGAAACACGGTATTCCGCAATATATTACAACACGCTCATTACACCGTCGTTGTAGCGAGGATCATCCGCTTTTGATGGAAGGTGGAAGGTATTGGGCGCCGTCGTGTATAAAATTTAATCCAGGAACTGTGTGCGTGGGGTGAAAGATTATTGTGTTAACAGCCAATGCTGGCGAAGCAACAGAGAGAGTCTTCCAAAGCCAAAAGAATAAAGAAACGCAATAACACTCGCTTATAAACAATTAGCGCAGCGTTTTCAAGCCAGGGATATCACTCGCGCGAGAAACGGTATAAAGTTCTAGAACGAAAACCAAGTTCTCCTACGCGAAGTAAAAAAGCCCAGTTCTTTGAAAAAGACAGTTGCTTTTAGCGAGCTCTGCAAACGAGCAACTAACGAGAAGCACTGCTTTAACCGCAGAAGCTTAGAGCCGGAGGTTTAGACGTCTTCGTCGGAGTAACCGCACGAAAAAGGGCCATTCACACATGTTTAGCCGAGTCGTGCACGCGCTCAGCGAGAAAAAGAAGCTGGTTAAGAGACGACGAAACGAAAGATGAAAGTGAATTGTTGAGATGAGACTTTGGAGGAGCCAAGCGGCTGCCGAGGAGCTTGAATCTGCGGCTAGCAGCTGCAGCTCTCGGGCCAGACCGTCGTCTTTCCGCGTCATCGAGTCAACAATGTATGTATATACAATGTCGGTACAGCGTCTGCAAAGATTATACGCCGCGCGCACTCGCCTTATCTAATTAGCCGACGAACGAGGCGACTTTTTACCGTTGCACTCCTCGGCGAGTTACTCAAGCGGCCTAATGAGACAAAACTGTACGCTATTAAACATTTCTTTAAAATTCAACAATTAGTTACAAAGGATAACACGATAATTAGTAACGTTCGATTGAACAATTTGTATACATTTGAAAAATTCGCTAATGCCAATTTGTCAACGCACCGGCGAATCACTGAACAAAGTTTTTTTCTCAGTGCAAATGATTCCCCCACAGATTCGCCGTTTCAGAGCGAGCGCGCATCTGTCACTCCCACTTATTTAAGCATTGAAATTGCTGAAATAAAAAAAAAGGAGGAGAAAAAAAATTTATTGAGTCAGGAGCTGGTGAACGGGCAGAACTAAAAAGAAAATCCGCTGAGGAGGCGGCAGCCCGAGGCGAAAGCGGGAGCCTTGCTGATAGCGCGTAGTTCTCGTGTGAGATACTCCCCGGGGAGAAACGCCTTTAGCGCGCTGGCGTCCGCTTGCAAAAAAAGGCGTCGGCTTGTATTGGCAAAGAAAATTACGAGGGAACCGTATATATAGGCGTTGATACATAAATATGCCGCTCTGCCCGCAGGGGGGGTAGCCACGGCGCGTCTCGTTGTAAATTACTCGCGCGCGAGTATACATCCTGACTCGAATAAAAACCCTTTGTGCGGCTTGCGCGCGGACATTTGTTTTATCAATTAAGCTCGTTATAGGATGCACCGCGAGTTTTCGTTGCATTTTTTTATGTAACGCAGCTTTTGTCAAGGGAAGATTTTTCAAAAGATTTGTACTGTACGAAAAACACTGTAAATTATTAGTGTTATTAGCAGTATTTTTTATAGAAGGGAATACAAAGAGCGATTGGTTAACTCTGAATCTTTTTGACTTTTAATTACTCAGCTTCAGTATTACATTCAGCAGCAGAAGAGAACCCCGGGAATTATCGAGAAATGCGACGGAATTTTCGAGTGGCTCTCTATAGAGCAAACCACAGAGCTTGGGGAAAATGCAATTCCCTTTGTCACGTGACTACTCGGCTTTGCAAAAAGAATCCTTTCGAAGCGGCAATCTCGAGTCTCGATCTATAGAAAAGATTTCAATTCTAATCGCGAAAGTGACCGGGACAAATATTTTCGAAAAAAATGTAGAAGAAAATGATGTGTGCGCACCATCGATGTATATACAAAAAGAAGTGTATCGGACCAGGACACTTAGATCGAGTGAGAGGAAGAAACGACGCGAAAGAATCGTGGAGCCGCGGCGGCAGCAGCGTCTCGAAATATCTTTGACAGCTAAAAGGCCAGCGAGTCGAGGTTCTGATCGCTTTAACTTGCCGAACGATAAACTCGTCTCGAGAGAAGATCTTTCCTCTCCCGCGCTCGCAAGACTCGGAGTCAGCAGATTTCATCCTTGCAAACTTCCGTGCTTACTAGAGCCTCGTTTCGCGTCTCGAGGCTGTCTTTATTTCTCTAGTCTCCTCCCGCTTTATATTCCCGCTCTACCTTCCAATTTCTTTTTTCCGCTACTTCTTCACGTTCCCGGACCTAGATAAACAAAAATCGGAAAACGTTCAAGCTTCTTTTGTTTTTTACCGTCTTATCGGGCCGAGTGTATAGAAGAAAAGAACTCGAGTATATAGACGGGCAAGTCGAGGACACGAAATTATAGGATATCTCAGATGCTGCGCGAGTCGATGATTTTTTTGAGAGGCAAGAAAATAAGATAGCGGCACTCGCTGCTACTAAGGTAAACGTGATGCTAAAAAAAACTCCCTAGCCCTTTTTTGATAAAATACTTTTTCAGCTAGAGTATATACCCGTGCTGCAGATATGCAAAGTTTGTTCCGCGGGACTCGTCGTTTTGCTAACCCGATTCGACACGGTTTTACATGCATAGAGGCGTTCGCGATCTCCGAGCGACATGCAGGCGCGACATCAAACTATACGATAAGAAAAGCCCACACACGCCCGTGGCAATTTCATATGCAGTTGCTTACACGGCGCGCGCGAACTTCGAGCAAATAATCATTACAGCAGTTTGCGAAAGCGCGAAAAACGCGCGCATTCTCGACTCATCTCGAGAGCCTTGTTATTATACAAGCTTATAATACCGACCTGCACTGATGTGTGAGCGAGGCTTCGTTATAGCCGATCAGATATAATCTGTCGAGGCTGAAACGTTACCGGCAGTCTAACGTCCGCTCATAACAGTCGCAAAGCTATATACAAGTGCAGGCAAAAAGTGCAGCGCGCGCGCGTTAACGACGGGCGCAAAAAGCTAAACGCTTTAAACGATAGCCGAGTACACTCCCACGCACATCAGTCGCAAAAGTACATACCGACTGGTCGAGACCGATTCATCAGCATGCTAACAGGCATAATTGAAGACTTCAGCAGGGTGGCATTATACAGCGAACGCATGCACACATGAGGAGAGAAGAAAAGCGAGGAAAATTAGTCGCTCTCAAGAAACAATAAAGCTCGTCGAATAATTCACGCGCGGACCTCGTCGTATTCTTCGTCAGCATAAAGCACATCCGTACGTGTATACGTGCTGCCGGGGAGAAGCTCTGTGTGCAGGCTGCCGGCCCTCGCGATAAGAATAAAAGTAGCCGGGGGAAATTTCAATTTCAGCCTCGGTCGCTCGTAGCGAGCCGCAGCGCCCGCGATAAGATCGCGAATGACTCCAAATGTGCGCCGCACTGGCCATGTGTCTCTCTCTTTCCCTCTTTCTCTCTCGGCTCCGGAACGACCGCTGCTCCATATACGAGCGCGGAAAATCGACGAAAAGAGAGCTGGAACGCCGTAGTAGCCATTATGCAGCTCACGCTGGCCTCTCTGTTTCTCTCTCGTTTCTCGTAACACCGTTATTTATAGCAGCGACGCATCGAGCGAGCCCCGTCGCGTCTATGATCACCTGATGCACCGGAGGATTTCTCTCGGTGCGCAGTGAGCGCGCGTCTTTGGCGATTCGCACTACCCCGCAGCGCGATAACGAGCCCATCCAAGTATAGGATGCGCGATCGAGTATTCTAGCGTATGTGCGGGCGTGAGCGGAGAGAGAGAAGAGCGGATTTTACCGAGAGAGAGATTTTACCGTTTCGCGATGGCGCCCGGACGATATGGGGATTAGGGGTGGACTACGCTGAATCTTTGCCGGGATATACTGGTTTACCGGCGTCCCGAGGCTGCTTCTCTTGTACTGATGCGCACTTGATTCTTCCGGGGGGATTCGCAGTAGAGTATATTTTCTTCTATTACGAGTGATTGGATCACTCGCGGAGAACAATGCCATTCAATATTTACCTACCCTGTTCGTGTGTTTGCGAGGTGCCGATCGAATCGCGCTCAGAGAGAGAGAGAGAGAGAGAGAGTGTCTGGATCCATTCTATAGTTTCTGGGCAAAAAAAAACAAAGCCCTCGTAATTGGTACTCTACTCTAACGACGATAAAACTGCATAAAAATAATGAATGTACGCAAATAAATCGAGTCATTGTTGTAAGGGTACATACCTACTGTGGACCGCGTGCGTCAAACAAAGGCCTCGTTTGGAACGGGCGCGCGCAATAACAAAGAGAACTACGGCATGAAAATTTTCCGCTGGCGGCGCAATCTCGTCAAAGTGCGCGGAACGAGGCGCGGCCGGTGCAGTGCAGCCACGAGACAGAGAGAGAGAGCGCGTAAAACGGTACAAGGCTCCGCGCGCCGGATCAGAAAGATATCGGGGACGCCGATATATAATCGCTGCCGCGTGATTGTGGCCGCAGTGTGGTGCAGCCATACACGTGACGACGCCTGGTATTTTCCGGGATCCGATGCATGAGTCGGAGAACGGGATTATTCGCCGCGCGACTTTTTCTTCGCCGGCGAGAGTATAGCATGTATTAGTATATAGAGGCCTGCTGACGGCGCGAGAGACGAGCGGTGGGCGTCAGTGGAGCTGCTGCGGTCTGCGATATCTGCTTTATATCGCTCCTTATCGCGCTGGCCGCACACGTGTGTGTGTGTGTATTATATACACCCGAGCGGGAATTTGAATATTTTTCATAGCTCGCTCTCGACTATCCCCTCGGGTTCTTCTCCTCAGCAGCCTGATGTATAAATTTGTCGATTGTGCTCCGTGCGCGGACGAGGCTTATGTTTAGGTATTATATGATATGCGGTGCGGGTAACGGATCGAGCCGGCCTTTTTCTCTTGATGCGGCGGTACGAAGCTATCGAGATGAAGAAAATTCAAGATTCTTTAAATAATCATGGGGCCGCGTCCTCTCGGAAAAAATATCACCGGCGTCTTTAATTCCCAGTTTAATCAAGTCAACTCCCAGTACGGCGCCGCGGGGCCCCTAATTCGCAAAGAAAATCTCGAAAAGAGACATTTAACGGGCGTCGGCTCCGCCCCTACTGTACCTCGGAGAAACAATAACGTCGCGGTTCTCGCTCCCCTGTGTAATTGTCATGGAAGTTAATTACCCGCTAAGAGAGAAAGGCAAGCGTCCGGGCTAAGAACGCAAAACTCTCGTGGTCAAAGTACACACGTGCGCTATTTTGGCTTCGGCGAAAAAAGGACGTACTGCGGAGTCAAAGACAACGAAGACGCGAGAGAGAGAGAGAGAGAGAGAGAGAGAGAGAGAGAGAGAGAGAGAGAGAGAGAGAGAGAGAGACAGGAGAACACACAAGCAACCTGCCGAGAATACACACGCGGTTGTATACAACAAAGTTCGGCGGCGGACCGCCACTAACGAGGTCCATTGCCGGGCTAGCGATGTATCTCGGCCTCCTAAGTAGAAAGAACTTGTTAGCAGCGAGCAATGTTGACCTGGCGATTTTCCGCGCGGCCCCGACTCTACAGAGCTAATGCTCGCTTTGTTTTTCTGCACCGGGAGAGAATAAATACCGTGCTTTCCTATATTATCTTTTTCTCGTGCGCTGAATCATCTCTCGAGTTGTTCGCGCAACGTTCCATTTAGAATGAATAGAAAATGAAAAAAAATTAATTTGAAAAAGGCAGCAGCTGCACAAAGCTAGCTCTCTCTCTCTCTCTCTCGCGCGATGAGAACCGCTGATCCGCAGGCGCGCGCAGTGTATTACGGTAGTAGCACTCTTGCGTACTTATAGTTAGAGAGCGTTATCTCGCAAACGCAGTCAATGACTTTTCCCTCTCTTCCCTAGCGCCGCTCTATATATATACCTGTGCTGCTCACTAGTGCAGTATCGCGCACGTAGACGCGTGCGCGAGCAAAGAGGCGACGCAGAGAGCAGTGTAGGTAGCTGCAGCAGCCGGAAAAGAGAGAAAAGCGTGGAGAAAGCGAAAACTTTAACGCGTCGCGCCTCGAGGACTTGAAATACAGACGACGGCGAGGGCTGCGGAGAAGCTCCGTTTAAATCCCCCGGTCCGACGCGGTCGCTGCTCTCTCTCTCTCTTTCTCTGCTCCTCTTTTTCTTTCTCTCCCTCTTGTGATGAGCACGCACTCGGCCCAAAGATTTTATTCTGCCGTCGTCGCCGTCGCACGCGGGTCGTCGTAGTGTTATAGCGCACCCCGCGTGTCTTCTCTCTTTTATTCATGGATGTATCCCTGACGCTCTACTCTCGGCTCGTCTACACACTCAAAATTCTAGAGTGATCTGCTCACTCACTGGTCTGGTCACGCTGAGTGCATCTTTAATTATTTTGAACCTGATTATAGTAGAGTGGAATATCACTCGAGAAAGCATTACAGAGTATTACTCGCACAAATATATTGTAATGTTGCTTAGAGTGACAGGACCACACTATTATCTTAGCTTCACTCTAAATGAAGTGGTCAAGCAATCCTGGCATAGCATCAAGTGAAAATTTACACGAATAGTGTGTCGTCACTCTAAGGAATTACGAGAGTATACCCTTTTTTCCTCCATTTTCTGCATCTCGCTGCGCGATCCGACGGTATTCGTCCTTAATTGCGCTGCCGAACGATTTATTTCAATGAGCTGACTGAGAGAAAGAGATAGAATAATGCTGCGAGTCGCACCCTGCGACTCGACCTCGCACAAGTGAATCCGCCAAATTTAGACTCTCACTCTTTGTCGTGCAGATATAGATACGTCGATATAGTCATCTTAATTTCTCAATTGAAATCCGTATTCGAATCTCAAAGATGAAATTCCCGATTCGTTTTAGTTCAATGAACCGAAAACCATTATTCGCATAAATAAGATGACAGCAATTAAGACATCACGACCATCGGGACTGAAACTGCTCGAAATTCTTTGCGTGGCAGCAGATCATTACACATGGAACATCACGAGTGAAATCGAAGCTAACGAATGGTTTACCAGGATTTTTTCATCATGAGTCAATTTCTCAGCTGCCGCGGCGTACAAACACAAAAAAAACGTCGTCAATCCCGTGTCCGGATGCGCGTATTACATATAGCTATATACGCGAGTGTGCGTGTATAAGATCACTCTCGACTGGGCCATCCTGCTCGAACCGTGTCATTTGCGAAATGACCACTTTTCTATCGCTCATTTGCTGGCAGGCACAAGAAGAGAAAGATATGTCAGAGAGAAAATCGGGAAACCGCTTTAAGAAATCAGCTTTCGAGTAATTGGTCCGAATTCTCGCTTGGGGAAAAAGATATACGGATAATGACAATAATCGTTAATTGTACGAATGAACTTTTATAAATAGAATATATACTCGCTATGACTTTGTAGAGTTATTTGTAGAGTCTATGTTGAAAATTTCGTGTGGAACATTTCTACTCTAAAGCTTGTGGAATGAAACAATTTGTTGTTTCACCTAAAGTCTTTAAAAGAGTAAAAACTTCTGAATAATTTTTCGCTCTAAAAAGGGTGCAAATATTTCACTCCTTGAAATTTAAGCTGTATATTCTGGCTCTTGGTATGCTTCGACGCGGCGATAAAGAAGCCTTTTTGAAATATTAGGAGCAAATGATATCTCGAACATTATGCTAATGATGCAAATACGCTCACTTTCAGTTTGATTTAACAATTTCCCGTGAGCGCAAATAAATCAGCGCTTACAATGATTCAACGTTCCGAATCAGTCGGTAAAAACACAGATCAGATAGCTGTCGACACAAAGGTACGCGAAAAAAAAAATTATTTCTCAGTTTGCACACGTATGACGTGCGCAGTTTTTCCTCGCCGGCATCAAGTTTTCAAAACAAAATAGAGCTAAATTTTTTTTTCGGAAAACCTCGGAGGAGATTGAAAAAAAAAGAGATATCGGGAGTGATACAGACACAAAAGAAGAGAGACAGTAGGTATTGAGGACGCAGTAGCTACAGAGCGAGCCGATGTTGCTCGATTTCTCTCTCGGCGAGTTGATATCCGATGGATCGACAGCTGGAGGCGCGCAGCGGCGGCGGCACAGCACAGCACATATCCCCCATCGCTCGTGTTCCTTCTCAAATAACCCATTGAGTTATCCACCCACCGAGCGCTCGCTCACCCAGATATACACAGACAGGCGGCGCAAGCATGCCTGTGCCCCGCCGCCGCCGCCGCCGCCGTCGCCGTCTCTCTGCTGCTGCTGCGGTTTTCGCGTTGTTGCGATCGACCGTATCCACGTCATGCCTCGCACGACCGACTGTATACGTTTGCACACATATATACATGTACCTGGCGGTACGCGTCTGTGTGTATATACATACATATCTACAGCGAGAGCAACTCTTGGGGGACCGGTGACAAACGCGAATTGTCAGTCCAGAGATTCGACAAGCCTGGCGCCTCCCTTTCTCTCTGCTGTGCTGCAGTTTCTCTCTCTCTCTCTCTCTCTCTCTCTCTCTCTCTCTGTCGCTCGATTCTATTTGAGCACGTATATACACCTAGCCAGTCGCGATTTCGCGAAGCTCCGTGGCCTCGACCCACGCGAATTTCTTCCTTTTCGTTTCTTTTTCCCCGGCCTCGGCAGCAGTTCGATTGCGGAAGCGTTTTTTTGTTCTGCCTCTCCTCAAAGGCCGCCCTGTTGGAAATTTTCACCCGCAGTACGCGCTGCCGCCGCCGCCGCGTCTATATCCCTTTTATTTACCCGTGCGTGTTTTTCTCCGATGCTGCTGCTGCATCGCCAAGGTACAACGTGATGTACATATATATAGGTGCAGTATACATATCGCAAGTTATACATATAATACAGATGTATATCTCGTTGCGAACACGTGTGTGAAAGCGAATTTGAATCGAGCGATGTTTCTCTCGTCTTTTCTTTTTTGCACGCGCAGCTTCCGGCTTGCTATACTGGTACCCGCGCGTTTTTTGCAGCCTTTGACGCGCAGCTCTGACTTTGTGGAATGAAATAGCTATATATACACTTGGTAGGCCCAATAATGGACGAGACTAAGTATACTTTCGTATAAATCGAATTACTCCATCAAGGAGACGAGAGAGGATTTCTTTGTCGCTGAATACAACTGATATTATATAATCTCCCAATCATTGATTCACTGTTTGTGGCAAATTGCTGTATGATTTTTCACATCCGGTTAAATTAGCGCGCGTGCGTATATACGCTCGTTTTGAATAATGGCCAATACGCGTGTATACGCGCTCAGTGCATAGATCGAGTAGAATAATATGCAAATACGCGAGAGGGAAACAAACGCGCGGCATCGCTTGATTAAGCGTTTGCGCGGGCTATTTGTATTAGGAGGCGCGGCATTTAAACAACCGTATTAGCTGCAGAACAAATTGAACGCAGTGATGCTCTCGCGTATAAAGGATGATCAACGAAAAACGATGAGCGAGACGAGCTGCAAAAATGATAATCTCAAAGCGTCGAAATTGACTAAAGCTCATAGAATATAGCAGGTAGACGGCTGCAGTTGAGTTACGGCGTCTTAAGTGGCCCTAACGAGCACGCAATCTCTCTCTTCCATTCCCCGGCAGCGCGCGTATACTGTTAGCGTTAAAACACAATGAAACTGCTCTTTAAACATCGCCAAATCGCTCGGCACCGCTTGTGCGGCACGTTTTTTCCCTGCATTCGCAGGAAAGGAGATCCGTGCGCGCAGTAAACCGAGAGAAAGGAGTCTTTAATTCAAGCGGCGGCAATTAATTCAATCTACAAATTAAGTTTTCTCCTCGCGCGGCTATACTGGAGCGCGCGCACAATGCAGCCCGCGCGCGGAGATTTGTAGCGTATAAACACGTATATATATATAGAGAGAGAGCTAACCGCAGGAGCAACAAGGTTGCAGCGCAGTAATAGGAGCAAGATTGAACGAAAGAGAAGAGAATGGTATACCTTATAGTATGCAATACTCTATCCGCAGAATGCAGTGTGTTCCATGCATGCACGCATACACATACACGGAGAGATAGTGAGCTGACTTGCTTATCAGGGAGAACGGGAACGCGGTGTACGCGTGTATATACATGTATATAGTGGGGGGGGGGCGAAACTTGGCGAATGTTTCTTTTCGAAGGCAACAGCGTAAGTATATAGCAGCGCCCGGGCCAAAAACGTCCCAGAAGTTCCGGATAAAACAAGAAGCTGTTCGTCTTCGCAGACTTTCTTCTCTCGTCGCCGAGCTCGTCGCATTATTTTACCCGCGCCGCAGTGTATACCGTATGTTGTTTCTCTGGTTTTGAATTTTATCAAGCCCGCAGCTGTGCCGGCAACGAGTCCTTGTACCGCCACAATCCGCATCCATCATCGCTGTAGTGCGCGAGTATTTGGAATCGTTATAAAGTATTCTTGAGGAACTAATAAGTAACGACTGCAGCTGCCGCGCGGCTGCTTTCAACTTTTCTCGGGAGATCATTGCTGCACGTCCTCGTATCTCCTGATGTAATTACAGTCTAATACGATATGCAAACTTTGCTCGTCTTTATTTGTTGAAAGAGGATCGTGCATATATATAGAAATCCATTACGAAAAATTAAAGAATCCTCAAATAGGTATACTTCCAGTAGTTCGAGCATCGCAGAGATCGAAGCTTCTTTATATCTAATTATACATCGGAAAAGCTATATTAGTAGAGGAGGGAAAAGAGCTCTCGTCGCGCAAATTTCAGAGACGACGAACGAACGAGCGCGATTCTGCAGACTTCTATATACCATGAGGAGATAGAGGACTCGGGCAATGAATATTTAAGCTAATTATTTAACCGTTACTCATCGGGTCAGAAAGTTCGAGACAGAGCTGAAAACCGCGTGGCTGCAGCGCGCGTACAGTGCCGCGACAGCCAGGCGCTCGACTGGTTAAGAACTTTAGCATTTAATTTATTGCCGACAATCTAATTTCCTGGGGACGACACTATGCTGGGAAAGAAAACTTTACTATATAGCACACGGCGTCCGCGGTGGTATACAGCAGCAGCAGCAACAGCGGCCCTGACTCGTTTTGTTTCCCTGCCGCTACTTCCTCTCTCATCTCGTTTTTCCTAACCGGTGCGCGGCTCGCGCGCCGCATACTATGACGCAACTTCCTGTCTTTCCCTTTGAGCCATTCGGGGAAAAGCAATCGCTAGTCGCGCTCCGTTGTTGCACTGCAGCGCGATTATTAGTCGCATATACACAGCCGATATATTAGGCAAGACTAATAGGTCTCTTTTTCGCGCACGCTAATACTTAGCCCATTTTTTCCTTCCTTTAAATGCGCCTTTTTTGCTGCTTGCTCTCGTATCGGCAAGAAAGAGCTGGGACAAAACCTCTCGAGATATCGATTGCACAAGGGAGTATTGAAAAATATCAACGACTGCGCGCGCGTATTTTTTTAGAACATTCGCCGTGGCTATAATAATGGGGGAAATTCGAAGCGCGCGCTAATTGCTCAGTCACGGTAAAGTGTTGCTGAGAGCGCCAGTTTATTTTAAAATTATTTCATCCGAGTAGTGGCTTAGAAGTATTTGCAGCCCGACGTATATTCTGCGAATTTCTGAAATTGTTTGAGATAAAAGAGAAAGAGGTCGAATCTCGGAGCGATTCGTATAAATAAAGAAAATAAGAGCTGCAGTCCATTATTCTCGTTATTATTTTTGTAAGCGCCTTAAAATTTTTCTTTTCCACTCACTTTGAATTTCTGTCAACTGCCAACCGTTTTTATTTAGCACGCATAATTTATCAAATTAAAGTTGGCTCTTAAAAGAGTTGCGGAATATTTTAAGTGCCTTTTGGAAAATGAGCATTCCATTGAAAGCATTCCATTCGTATTAATCATGCAAAAGGGTCCAGCAGACGTTTAAATAAATAACGCTTGGTGCTTTTAGTTCGAGGTCGTCTCCTTCATAGTTATTACAAAGTCAAGCTTAAAATAAAGCGAGAATATAGTTCGACACGATCGTTTGCTCGGCTTTTTTCTGCCGAATAATTCAATTGATCAATAGTACTCAAGCATTCGTGCCGAATTTCCAATGCACATTGCATATTTCAGTAGCTCGACGCACGCTGCAGTCTCGAGCTCGAAGATTGATTTCCGTCAAAGTACAACATCAGCTCGAGAGTTAAATTTGCAGGTTATGCTTCTGCGATGGGCCGGACTCTCTGCAGCGTACAGCCGAGAAGGAGCTTGGACAAACTCTGTGCGCTCGATAAGACAGACACGGGCTGAGAAAGAGAGAGCTCGGGAAAGATCCAATCTTCGCGCAATCAAATAACCAGCCCCGCGCGCTCGCATGAAAAAAAGAAGCAGCAGCAGCAGCAGTGGAGCAAGGTACGCGATAAGAGATTACGCGAGTTGCCGCGTGTATATGCGAGGGGGTGTCTCGCGCACGTAGACTATATAACACACACAGACACATAGACGGCGAGAGTACGAAGGTAGCCGCAGCAGCGCGCGCTGATTCCCATCGGACGAAAGCAGGCGCGGGCGCAGGGGTGACGCAGAGGGCGGCGGCAGACCACCGGACCCCGATATATACTCGCCGACCGCAGACGGCTTTAATATTGCAGAAGCCCGAAAGCGCCGGAGGTGGAGGAGGAAAGCCGGCCGGAGCAACCTGCGCGCAGCTGAGCGAGCAAGCGAAAACGAAAGAGGATGTGCCGAGTGAGCGGCCGGCGTATATGTATGCTGGAGGAGGAGGAGGTAAAGTTCTCGGAGCGAACGGCTTGAAAAAAAAGAAGAACGTGGAATGCGGAGGAGAAATGAAAAGATCGAATGCAGCCAAGGACAAAAGCAAATATTTGCTTTTGTCCTCTTCGATCTGTCTGCAGCTGCAGTTGTTGAGACTTGTTGTTTTTTTTTCGCAATTTTTCAAAGCCGCGACGTCAGACATCACTATAGCTTGCTCAGCGTAGTCGCAGCTTCCCGGAAGCCTGATGCATAAACGAAGAAAGTGTTTATTTTTTATCTATTCGGAACCTATAATCGTAGACGAATTGATCCCCTGTCAAATTGCTCGCGGAAATTGCGCTGTCCGCGTAAATGTAGTTGCGTGGGCGAGCTTTGAGCTTTTCGAAAATACACGCGAGAGAGGTCGCGTGTGTATATGCAATGCATGCATATTTATACACCCCGACGCGATAGAGCCGTACGCGTGTATTGTGCACGAAGAATAGACAACGTCGGCTGCAACGAGCTATTTGGCGTGGGCACGCCGTTGCGTCGATGCATTCATCATCTCCCGCTATAACGTATACCTAGCGCTTGAGCGCCTCCGCACTGTTTGAAGCTGCCGCGCAGCGCACAGAATAGTATTTCTGGTGATGCGTTTGCGCTGGTCTCAAAGTGCCGGCCCTTCTAATGTTTTCGGAGGACCACCGCCACAAGATTTAATCATATGCAGATTTATAAACAGCGTGCAGCAATTTCATTCATGGGTGCACATCTATTCGTCGCCAGAGGAATTGATTGCTCGTGTAAATGCTTCCTATAGCTGAATTCTGAGCAAGTCAAACGACGACTCTGGGATAATCCATCGACACTTGAAATACCCCGTGTGTGACAGTTCGAAAAGGGAAAAACGAGCCCATCTCGTATCTCAAGCCCCTGTCCTCGGCTAAATGGCTGTAAAGTCGAAAACGAAAATAATCATCGAAACTAACGACAGCCAGTCCGACACGACTCTTCCCCATCACAGGCCATTATCCCCTACTCTGAATGGGATAATTTTCTTCCGCGGTAGGCTGCATCTGCTGGGCGTGCTCGCGACTCGCTCTTTTCCGCGTCATTGTAATCATCCTCCGTCTGTGTGCGTGCGCGTGTGGGTGCCTCCCACCCTCCGGCCGAGCTGGTGCCGGTTAGCCTATGTATGCATGAGGCTCTCGGTGCATGCGTCACGAGACTCTCGGGGCCGGCACGGCGTGTATGGAACGGCGGCATATCGTTGTAGTGCGCGCTCGCTCTATGATCTCTCGGGGGATGTATTTATGGAACATGCTCGAAGAAAAGGTTCAACGAACCTCCGCTCGCGCGCTCGCTCGCTCAATCTTTCCCCCCCGCTCGCGCGTATATGAAAGCGTGAAACCGGTGTCTGCTCCCTCTGCTGCAGACTCTGCGGCAGTAGCTTCGTCGTAGGTGCGTATAAGCTATGTGTATTCCCCTACTACTTGCCTTTTCCTTTCTGATGCCGTTCCAACTCTCTCTCTCTCTCTTTGCCCTTGGCTCGCTCCGCCGTACATAAAACTTATGTGTGTGTATTATATATGTGTTCCGTAGCGCGCGGCGGCCGCTGACTCTGTCTTACTTTCTCTCTCTCTCGCACTTTCTCTCTGACTCGCTGCTGCCGCTGCGTTGGGGTGAGAGAAATCAGGGGTCCCGACGTCGCCGGAAGTGCGAGGGTGGCAGACGCGCCGAGGGAGAAAGAGAGAGAGACGACGACGCCGACGACTCAATTGCTCTAATGTTTCCGAAGAAGGATAGATACACAGAGAGCGCACGTAGAAAGCGAAGCCCTGCGCGCGTTAATCGCCGGAGAAATACGCTCCGGCGGAAGAGACAGAGAGAGAGAGAGAGAGAGACTTGTGGAGCTTTGCCCGAGTCTCAAAAGCTTTTTTGTAAGAAGAGGGGGTATGCGTGCGTCATTGTGATTTCCCCGATTTTACGCTTTGCGCTCGTTTCCATTAAAATCTGCCGACGACAGCTGAAAGGTATGTACCCAAAGCTGTCTACATAAGCATACAATTTTTAAGCCTTGGATTCGAAATTGACGAGTTATACTTCGGAATAAATACCAAATATACAAAGCGATACTTTAGCATTGATTACGGCTCCATTACGATATCCATTACATCGCTAATGTTGCTGTATATAGGTATAGGCGCTTTGTGAGTGTACTTTTACTACTTGCAATCGAGCTAATGAACATGTAGAAATGTCAGATAATATATAACGTAGTTCATTTTAAAATCAAAGCTGCATTCAAGCTAATGAATGCTAATGCAAATCATAGGATAATCGAAAACGCTCGAATTGTGGCGAGACACTCTATTATATTATTTGTCCTCCAGCTTTCAATAATTCGCGTTAAAAAATCGAACAAACTTCCCTAAGGGGCTAATCAAGCTAATAACAATTCAACACACTTTGAATGCGTTAAATCGTCCGTAATCCTTTTAATTCGTTAATAAATTTAATAGCCGTGGATATAAATAGAGCGAAATCAAATCACGCGAAATGCGGTTGGCAGCTCTTGTCTCTCCCTTTCGGACTGACCCTCCGGTCTGGAGACCCGCTGTGAAGAACTATGCATTGCACTTGATAAGGAGCGTCCATCGAACGGAACGGTATTAGAAACGTAATGTGTTTATATATAACCAACGCAACTCGTCAGTAAAGATCACCAGCTGGAGTTCGTTAGCGCGAAATTAGATTGGCCGGATATTTACCGTAAATCTACGTCCAGAATCGCAAGCTTTTAAAATTTTTATCATTTGATCGTCTATGTGTAACTCATGAATTATAAGGTTGTATATTATATTAATACATAAATCCGCGAGTTCAATAACCATTGGAATGTAAGACGATAAATGCTTCGTTAAGTAGTTGAGCGTTTTGATAACTGAAGCTAGAGGTGAATAATGAGAAGCACGACGAGGACGACGACGTCTAGGCAACACGAAAGCAGCAACAACGAGCTAATAGGAATTATGAATCATTTTGTTCCGCTTAGTCCTGCATATATATACTCTCACGACCCCTTCGAAAGTAAAGCCAGCCTGATCTCGTGACACGAACCCCTTAAAGAGCATAATCCACTTAAATCGATATCAACGCCGCAATCAATAAGCGCACTATTTATAACCGGAAAATCCTAATTGACATTCAAATTGCCTCCACTGCCGCTCCACATCGCTGAGCACACATAAATTATATACACAGTTTCGCTCTCGCGATCATAAAGCGCCCCCAACGATGGCCGGCCCTCAATTGTCAATTAAAGAATGCGCAGACAAGACGCAGCTCAGTATATATAAGCGCTTTACCCTTCGCGCAATCCGGAGCCTGGGACCGCACGACATCGTCGTCGGCGCAGTGATAGGACTCGTTCGTCTCTCGTCTTGATAATAGAAGGGAGAGAAAATTAAAGCGCGAAGTCGGTCGATCAGTTCGGATACTGGGCAAATATACGACTACGACTTTTTTATTCATTAGGGTTCCGAGAAAGGGCTGAAACTCGTGAAGGGGGTGAGGCGTGGGAATAGCGAAACGACTGCGGGATCTGAAAAATTAGAAGTTGACGGAATCATCAGTCAAACGTTTTTTATCTAGCCCGAGATCGCTGCGGTGCTGGCCAGAAATGAAGTGGCAGTAGACTGTTGAATTTTCAGAGTTGTTTTCATTTGCGAGGCTGCTCAGCCTGCAGATCCGCGATACGATTATACTGCGTGAGCGCACACTAAAGCCACTTTATAAGTATATATACCTTTCGCATCGCAGTATCTCTCTCTCTCTCTCTCTCTCTCTCTCTCTCGTCCCCGGCGCCCCGCATATATATCACAGCCAAGTACACCGACAGACGGAAGATACTCTCCTCCCCGTCGGGCTACATAAGGGCAAGGCCGAGTCGCACACGCACTCGCGTCGCCGAGGATCAAAGGAAAAAGTTTAAAGCAGCTCGGCAGCCTTTGCGCAGGGGAATACTCCGCACTTGATGCCGCCGCGATGTAACATCGATCTCCAGACGGTCGCGCGCGAGCGCGGACTACTAGTATTGGGTGAAAAAAAGTCTTTGAGTGTCGACTTTTGCTCAAGTGCCCGCGCGGCTGCAGACTTCACTTGTCAGGCAGTGCGGAATATATAGCTATATATACAGAGACACGCGCGACACGAGCTCTAATGAAAAGTCAAGGCAATAACGTTGCTTCGCTCTCGCGCTCTGTGCGCCTACTCCTCTTTTTTTCGGGCTTTCTTCGCGAGGATGACCCCGTAGAACGCGGTTGCCGAGAGAGAGAGAGAGCAGAAGAAAAGGCCGTTTTCCTCGTATTCTCCTCGCGAAGCGGTTTGGATTACGCCAGCCGCAGAAGCGGATTGCTCCTTTGTGCGGCGCGACTCGCCCGCTGCTTCTCGGCGTCTCTGCAGCCCTCGAAGAAACGGAATCGAGAGATATAGGTATATACGTATAGAGCGCCAGCCAGTCCACTCGACTGCTATCGCGCAGAGCAGAGAGGGAGAAACGTACTGTGGAGCATGAGCCTGCTGTATAGGGAGTCTGCGAAAGTCCTTTGCCGTATACCAACGGTAAATTTGATAAATGCCGTGACACAGCGAGAGCAATTATCCCTTCCCAACTCGACGATTCTCTATTTGGAGCTCTCTGCAGCCGCTGCTACCCCGCACCCGCGGTCTTTTCGCTGCTTTTATTCGGCTCTTCTTTTCGTTTGCTCTCTTCCATCGCAGATTTCAGCTCCGTCCGATCTTATTAGCGCTGCTCGCACTTCATTATTAACGATTAATTCGTCTGATGGAGCTGATGTCACTCAAGTGCAGATCCTCTCAACGACTTCCCAGCACACGTGTATAACTCGAGCGACCGCCGCTATGAACGAAGCCTAAGTAGGCGGCGAGAGGAGGAAGCCGAAGCCTATATAGAAGTAGAGGAAGAGGGTCGCGGATCAAAGGAAAAGGTTTAAAGTAGCTCGCCGTTACCTAAGGGAATACCCCACTTCGGAGCATCGATCTCGGCCGAGCTTTCGGAGGGTATCTCTTTAGATTTCTTAAAGAGTGTTCAAGTGTGGGCGGCGCCTTCTTTCATTCGCCTCTGCTATATATACCTCTCTCTCTCTCGCTCGCTCTTGCTTGTTCTTACGCGAGGTATGAGATGAGCGAAAGCGAGAGAGAGAGAGAGAGACCGGGGACTAGCATATTCTAGGGTTTACTCGCTGTCAAGTGCAATGTTTACCTAAGCTGAGATTTCAAAGGTTCGCGCGACGAAGAGAGGGAGAGTCGATAGAGGAAATGGATTTAAAAGCGTTGGCTACAATTATCGGTTACTTACCATTTCCCGCACCTATGTACATTTTCGTAAAGTTTTAAATATGACTGATCGCAAAATACATTTTTTTAGCTCGATTATTGAATTCTGCTCGGCTGTATGCAACGCCTGTAAGTTGTGAAAAGGGAAAAACATGTCGCGCTCAGTAGTATAGGTAATATTCAGCGGCCTTTCTTTTCTTCCACTTATTCGCATTGATATCGGGCAAAGTCACGTGCGGCTCTTGAACGTAAATAAGTGAATCGTTGCTCGGTGCTCGCAGTCACGTTCTTCTTTTTCGCGAGATACGAGAATAAAGAGTGAGAGGAAAAGAGAGAGGGAGGAACGAGTTGGCGAGACGCTCGGTAAGAGAGCCGAAGGCAGGCTTAAGATTACGAAAAATTTATGGACCAAATGCAATGCTACAAAAAACAGCGAGCTTCTCGTACTACCGGGACCTGATAATCAATTAAAGCCGGATTGCCGCGAGAAAATTCCATTGTGCACCGATCGTATCGATCGAGAAGACTGCGAACGTATACTCTATTATTACCTTCAATGTTTTTGCGTTAACATCGTCAAAGATGCACGTTTATATCGATCTTCCGAAAGCCTGTAAGTGCTTCGGTATTTTCCATGAACGCTTTCAGTCATAATCTCAAAGTATACCTGCGCTCTTTGTTTAATAAATCAATGAGCCACTTTCTATACTCGCACGAAGAATTTTTCAATTAGCAATCTTTCAGCAAGTATTTTTTATTTAGCTGATGAATCGGAGTGCGATTTGCGATTTTAAGAAATTAAATGTAATTTACTGCGATTAGATAGGACAGGCGAATCGCATCGTTTTTGCACATAACTTCATAGCAATGTTCGCATACAAAAGCATAGCTTCCCTATCCTGAATTTCGGTTCTGAATTGCAGTCTAAATTCTCGGTAGGTGTATCTCATTGCATTCAGTACTTCAGCGTTAAATTAATGAGATTTTAATACAGCGAGTGAACATTCACTGAATCGTATTTATGAGCCCGTATAATCATTTGACGTGCCACACTGCGAATTCAGTATATAATCGTAATGAAATAACGTCGATTATAAAATTTAGAAAAGAGAGCACTGGGTTTGTTTCTAATTTCCATACACTCCATCCCGCGAATCCGGATCATCCATCCAGTGCTCGGAATTTTTCGAACAATTAAAAAATACTAAAACCAATCTTTGCAGTCCATGAATAATGCAATATTTCGAAGCTTTTTCATAGCGCAGAACAATGAGATGCATCGACGAGGCTTAAGCTCGGGATATTTGAGAAGAATACGGAGCGAGCGAGTCAGTCTGATCAAAATACGTATAGTCAACGGGGTTGCGGCGCGGTGTGACCCAATAAACATCTCTCAGATTTATTCCCAGACCGATACTCAATTCAATTTACGTTCACATACAGAGCTCGCAGAGAGCAGAGAGCAGACGAGGGAGAGGGGCGAGGGCAGAGAGCTAGCCGTGCGTTCATCTTGGCCTGGCAACCTGCCATTGCATTCGACTTTGCCTTCAGCCTCTTCTCCCTCTGGTTGAGGAGAGAGAACTCGCTCAGCACATAGACAGGCAGGCAAGCACCTTTTTTACGCTTGCTCGAGTAATCGTCAGTTTGCTCCCGGGCGACTTTGATCATTACTGCGTCAAAAAGCGATGACCTCTTAACGTGCCTCGTAATGTGTGTAGTTGAGCTATTCACCAACACCTGCATGACTGCCACCAAGTTCCTTTACATATCCCACCGATGATAATTTTGCGCGAGCAAGACGAGACGAGACTTTTTTCACAAATAAAAATTTTTCAATTCTTATTTAACAACTTTTCAACGTATAAAACAAATTAAGGAGCTCGAGGAATTTCAGCTTCACGCAAAACCCACTAGCCGTAAAAATGATTACGAGCCCAAATTTGCCGAAGCCATCCAATCGAAAAGAACGCGGCGATAAAGTGACGTTGTAAAGTAAAAAGGCAGATCGTTGCTGCGGGAGAGCATGGAACGGACGCGGAGAGAAAGAGAGTTGGAGAAAGTAACGAGAAAACTAGAAAATACGCTAACTCCAGGGCTATTTCAATTTCAATGGACAATAAAGCGAAGCCGCTTAGTTTGCCACCAGCTATATAGCCCCGCAAGCGTCTTTCCTCTCGTCCGCTGGCTATACACGCGGCAACGACGACGACGATGGCGGCAACGCATCGAAACTTCGGAACACGCTCCGCTCCACCGCGGGTGCAGCTCCACATATACACACGCTCACAGGCATTCACGCCGTAACCTCTTCTCTCGCTCGCTTCCATCCTTCACTTTGTATATCTCACCCTCTCTTTTGCTCCGCCCTTGCATACAGACGAGTACGCGCGCAGACAGAGCCAGAGAGGGAAGCTCGCTCGCGCTCTACCTCGTAAAAGTTAAGCTGGACCATTAGATTAGGTGGACGCACGGGCGCGCGAGCTGTGGCGTCCCTACGGTGACGCCAATGGCCTGGACGCAGCCGCGCGTCCGTATATACCTACGAATACCGTGCTACCTACCTACAGCGGCAGCAGTACTTATACGACACCGGGGGGTCTCGAATCCACGACATTAGTCGGGATTCACGCTGCAGGTATATACCACTATCTGCGCTCCCTCCCTCGCATTCACTCGATCTCCCGAGAGAGAGAGAGAGAGAGAGAGAGAGAGAGAGAGAGAGAGGCCGAAAGGGACGCGAGAGCGAGAGCGAAACGCAAAGAGAGCTCCAAGGCAAGAGGTGGGTTCGCTCGCTCCGCGGCCTTCGGAAGCCCGCACTTTTCTCGTCGCAGCAGCACCCTTTCTCTCTCTCTCTCCTTCTCTCGCAGGCGCGCGTATCTCCATCTCCTGCGCCTCCGCTATCTATCTCTATACTCGCATAAAGCCAGTGGAGTGCGGCGCGAGATCTGCTGCGCGTGCGCGGCCTGTGGGTGCTCGAACTGCTCGCGGCAAGCTCGACTGCATCGGCGATGGTATTAGTAGTAAGGGGCGCGCACACACACAGACGCAGCGCGCGTCCGCTACCCCCACCCGGCGTCCCGAGCGCCACGCGACCCGCTACCCCCACCAGCCGAGAACGAGTGCGTGGCGCGCGTTCCGTGGGCTGCTGGTGGGGGCTGGAGGCGCGTGGTGCGCCAGCGCGGGGTGGGGGGAGAGCGAGCTGCTGCGGCAGCGGCCACGGCGGCTCTGCTACTGCTGGCTCACCACGGTGGTGGGGGCACCACGGGGAGAGAGCGGCGTCGCCAGTTCGGAAAGAGCAGCGCTCCCGGTAAGACCGTTCCTCTGCTCCCTGCCGGAGCGAGCGAGCGAGCGATCGACTCGAGTGACTCCGTGTGCCCCGTGCGTGAATAGCGCGAGTGTGCTGTCAGGCTGCATCAGGCCTCTCTCTGCACCGAGGGAATCCGCTCTTCCGTTATATCGTCTGTGCTGCGAATTCCGGAGCGGCGCTGTTACTGATACGATGGGACGCGAAGCTCGCGACCTCGACGCCTGACAGTCGATCTTGGACAATCGACAACGAGTCGAACGGTGCAAAGGGTGAAAAGGGACTCGCTTTAGTCGGTCTGGCCGATGCTGACTCGTTCTACTGGCCCGTGGCCCGCGGCAGCAGCAGCTCTCCATGCAGAAGCAGCCCACCGCAGCCACTCGGTCGGCCGTCTGCAGGACCAAATACGTCGGGCCGATCAGAGCCGCAGCAGCTGCAGTGCCACCGGATAATAGGCAGCGCTCCTGACCCCCGGACAGGCTCCTCCACGAGGACCGCCGTAGCTGATGTGCGCGGCACCTGTTGTAGTTGTGCTCCTTGTCGGCTGCACGCATTACGTCACGACGTCCACACTGAGATATATATGTAGAGTGGTGAATGAAGCGGGCCAGTGAGGAACAGCCGAGAGAGTGGGAGAAAGGTCACTGTTTCGACGACACGAGAAAGAGGGAGTGCAACGCGCTCGCGACTTCGATCGATCGACATACTAGTTAATTGTGTTGTTGTTTGTTGTTGGTGCAGGGTGCTTGTGATGATTCGATTTTTCGGTTCTGCGTCGCAGCAGTAGTGCAAGGATACAGCCCCCAGACGCGCATACTTCGAACATATCGGTTGTGTTGTTGATTTCTCCTTGTTTTCCTCCTTGTGCACCAGACCAGCAGTGAAACAGAGCGTCACATGTGGCGCGAATCGACGTATTTTCGCGCAGCTCGCGGTCAACTCACTACGGCTAGGATGTACGTTAAGTGGAAGTGGATCCGCGGTGGCGCATCGTGAACTTGTGCGTGTGCACGAAGAGGCGAGAAAAGATAGAGAGGGAGCACGAGACAGCGAGGAAATTGTGCATTGTTATTGTTGGTGTTGTTGCGTTCCTCAATCAACGATGAAGACGACGTCGAGAACGTGGATCCACGAGGTGACGAGCACGTACTACCCCAGCGCCGCTAGCAGGTAAGAAAAGCAAATTTCGTTGCGCAAAAACCAAGTTTCCTCGTTGCGCTTGCTTGACTTTCGTGCTTTACTGCTGCTTGGTAGAGAGCGAGCAGGCCGACACTTGAAATATGCAGAGCATTCAATGCATGCCGTAAGAGCTTTTCAAGCCGGGTGGTTTTTGTTAAAAAAAAACTTCGCAACAGGATCGAGTCGATGCGACTTTACGCTGCTATTAGTGACTTCATTCGATTTATCGAGGAATACATGATGATCGAGAAGTGTATTATTGAGTTGCTTACCAACGGTTCAATGTATTTGAAATTTAATCATCTATAAAAATACACTTATTGATTTCGAAAATTCCAAACTTGCATCAAATTGTGTTACTTTTTAAACCGAAAAGCTTAAAGTCGAGAAATATTGTTTGGCACAAGGCAAAGAAAAACTCTGACATCAGGGAAAATAACCGTCTATACATTATAATATGGAAAATGTACACAAGCAAAATAACGTCAAAGCAGCGAGTTCGCGTCAAATCGTGCCTGAATTTATAAGTTCCTGAAGAACGCTTCATTAGGATATCGATTTCTCCCGTAAGGTCGTCCGCGGATAGTCGACCAGGCGAATGGAACAGAAGACAGGGAGAGAGAAACAGAGGAGTGAAAAAAAAGAAACGCGTGAGCATGAAAGTATAAAAAGCTTTTCCTTCGACGAACGAACGGCGGCACGCTTATTAACGCTTCGATAATAATTGGTTCAGCAGAGTATACGCTTTTTCATCGTATCTCTCGCGCTCTTTTACGTCGTTTTATTCTTGCGGAACTCGTCTTTTATCATTCTCTTTATACTTGAAAACAATCGCCATTCAGATTTAATAAATACAACGTCGACGTCTCTCTTCCTGAAAGACAACGCCGGCATCTATACTTCAACTCTCGGGGGTTCGTAACGTCTTCATTCGCGCGCGTTGCGCTACTTCTTCCCCTCTTCTCCTCTTGCCTCTTTAACACCTTTATCTTCATCTTTACTTTAGCGACCCTCTTTGCTCAAGTATCCGACCGCTTAACGTAAATATTACGTTTATAAAGTCAATCGATAATGTCGATTGAAAGCCTGACAGTTATGAACGTCTTAGTTATTTTAATATAATTTGGTATAATTAACTGAAAGTCGAGGTGTAATACATAAATAAATAGGATATCTCTATCATCGTCGAATTTAAATATGCCTCCGTTCAATTTATACGTTGCACAATGATTTCTGCAATTTTTGTCTCTCGTAGCTCTTTTTAATTAAATTAACAAAAGTCGTTTTGCACCGGTTAAACTTTTTCCGGATAATTGCGTAGCTAAAAGTTTATCAGCCCCCAATTGGCACGTCGCGTCGTAACTAGAATCTGCTCGATTCGCCTGGCCCGAGAACATCAACCCTAACGCGTAACTCTCACCCCGCTTTTTTCTCTGTCTCGCTTTCGCGAGTTCCTGGGATCGGCAAATAACGCCCCTCCACTGCCTTTTCCGACGACCGATCGATTCGCTAAAAGTAAATAAAATTCGGTCGCTCCATCTCTGCATTCACTTTCTCGTAAACGAGACAACCATATCGACGACTATATTATTTAGTCTTCTGGTACGAATGATTGAAAGTGACAAATTGATAGATTTTAATAAACGATCCAATAAAAACGTGACTCAATATTTCGTATACAGTCAATTTTTGCATTCTTTTACTCAATAGCTGGAGTTTCAGCATGACAAAAAAATTATATATAATATGGCTCTAATATTTCATTTCCGTCCTTTTCACCATCATATTCCTTTCCAGAACTGCAGGTGTCAATTCAATTAACTGACAGCTAAGCCTTGCGCAGACTGGAAACCAGCGTAGAAGAAAAAAAAGCTATCGTAAAAGAAAATGACAAAGCGCGCCGAGCCCGTTGAATTTAATTGCGGATAACAATTAAGCTGATCCCCACGCCTCCGTCTTCGTATCCTCATTCAAGCTTCGATCTCCCTAATTAGAAGGTGTCACGACATTTGATAATCGTCGGTTCAGCCTATAAATTCTCTGTGACTTTTGTGGTATAAATTTTGTCAAAAATAAAACAGACTTTTACGTTAACTGAATAAAGCACGACTTCAGTCAAATTTAATCTTTCGATATATAAATGTTGGAAAAACTAATTTGTCGTTAATCAATGAAAGCGTTCAAAGAATTTGATACAAAGCTTTAATACACGTATAGTATCTTTTAATTAACGCTGAGCTACCCGTCCGCTTCGTTAATGCCTCATAATAAGTCAGTAATTTGTCGGCCGTTTGATTTCGAAAGTCGCATCATCTGCGCGACACTGCATAAAAGACCCATTCATCGTGCCATCTCCGTAATTCCACAGGCGATCTATTCTATTCTACGTACAGCTTGTGCGACCGCACAGTCGAACTATGTGTAATGGCTCGTGTGGATTTCTCTCCCTTGGCCTACCGGATATCGAAATATAACGAGGGATAATTGAAGCCTGATGCAGCTATATACGAAAGGGAATTTGAATTATTGAACGGACTGAAGCACATCCTCATTATTCGATGATTGTCGTTTCAGCAATCTTTTTCCGAGTTTCTAATTAATTCTCCAACAAATGTTTAAAATTATCGCTTTTATCCACTTGACTGAAAAGGGCATACGCCAATTAATTGCATAACCAATTACAGAAAGGTAAAAGCCGTGCCGAGGCACGCATAACAAGCTATTTTCAGCAATCATATGTGAAAAAATATTGCATGCAAACAAGGATTCCGTCTTCTCGTTTTCTCTGATGACGTGCTGCAAAGATTCTCTCCGTCAAACACGCCGGATCGAGGGTCTGTCGGCGTTACGCGCGATCTCGTTACGCGATCGGGACACTTGCTCAAACACGACCCCTTGCTGCCTCCCTTTGCTCGCCGCTCGCCGCCTGAACTAACTGACTGGCTGCCTAGACTCTACATTTTCCCCTGATATTTGCACGGGCGATATTTTCTCATCCCGTATTCCGTTAATTTGAATACGTAACGAACCGGAAAACTCCGCATATAAAACAGCCTCGCCTTCTCTCTTTCTTTATCGCTCGCACTCGTGCTGCCTGCGTTGGGTTAGCCTTTGCTATATACGCTGTAAAAAATGCAAGAAGGTATATCGCGCGTAACTGGAAATATATAAGGAAATCTTTTTAAAATCGGCAGTTATAGAAGGTTCCGAAAATGAATTTTTGTTCATTATGCTATACAATGTTCGAAATATCAGTGTAATACCAGAAAAGTGCTTTGTGACACTGTTTTCTCGGCTATTCAAATTATACGAAAACAGAGATTTAATTTAAAATAACAATCGTTAAAATGCTTGCTTCGATAACAAAATTTTCTATATACCATTAAAATAAGGAGAAATCATAAAGGTGTCTCGGGATTCTTCGAAATCAACTCATTTGTTCCTTTTTTTGCTATTTTATGCCGTTGAACAATTTATCCGAGAAAACAGCGTCATAAAGCACTTTTCTCGTGTTCCATTTGTTTTTGGAAAATTCTATTTCACAATGAACAAAAATATGGGGTTAAAAAGGTATGCTTCCATTTTGAAAGTTTGTTATTTTCTGACTCCTCTTTTTTTAAAGATTTCCTCATATACCCCCTCCCGTCTCTTCAACTCTCCACATATGGAGCGAACAGCAATGTGTTCAAAAGCTCTGGATTTTCAGTTCTAAATATTTGCCTTTGAATTCAGTCTACCAGCTATATTTGCACTATTTTAATTTCGGAACTTTCAGTGGTTATTATAGTATATGTACCTATGCGTCAGTTGAAAAATTTCTTTCAGTAAAAAGCTCATTCGCGAGTTTCGTATATAAAATGAATAAAAATCCATTTTTGGGCCAAATTAATTAACAAACCAGATTGCTTGGTTCGGTGTCGCGTTCTTTGAGTAAAAAAATGCAGTGGATACATGGTTTTAAAAACCTTTTAACCGAGTTCTGTCGTTTAAAAGAGAAGCATACGCGTTTTGATAACCTTATCAATGGATCGGATTATGGCGACATGCAAAGTATCGTTGACAGCTATAAATATAATTTATACCCCTCCGGATGAGGGAAGAGAAGGAAAAGAGGCGGAGGTCGATCTGTATGCGATTTTTTTCATCGCGGTATATTTTATGTATGAGCAAGGAGGAAAGAAAGAAAGGGAGTCGCGCGTGAGCATGTGTGTCGATGTGTGAAAAAAGGTGAGTCAGCAGTCAGTATAGCGCGTCTACGTTACTGTTGAGCCTATCATGCGTTAAGCTCTGCGTTACTGTCGGCTGGCGTCTCGATGCGCGATCGGCTGACCAATTATTATCGGGGATTAGCGCTCAAACGGAAAATCACGTGAAAAGATTTTTGAATTTAAAATTTTTTGCTGCACCGTAAATTTAACCGAGCGTAATATGCGTTTTTCAGCTTTTATTATTTATGCTTTAATAATCAGGGGTAGTCTGTAGAGCAGCGGAAGCATTGATAAGCAAATGTGGATAAATAAAATACACGCGCGTACATCGGGGGCGTTTTCATTAACGTTAATCTGGATCTCTCTTTGATAAGAGTTATTTTCAGAATTTATAAAAGCGACGCGGTCGTCACAACGTTATCTGCCGCGCGTGCCATTATTACGATAAAAATGTTAATTATCGAAATCCACACTGAATAAGTTGGATTAAAGCAAGAGAGAAATGAAAATTCCCAATTGAGCCAATACGCATTCAGGTGCAGCCGAGACGCGTGCGAGAAAAGGCCAACGCGTATATCTGCGTCTAATCTGAAAAAGAGGGCCGGCAGCCAGAAGAAGAAGAAGAGACGAGATGAGATGAGACGAGCAGAGCAGAGCAGAGAGTAGGGGGCGGACGGTAATCGAGTCACGGATGCGAATCGGCAGGAAAAGGCGAACCACCGCCGGCAGCGCCGGGCGCGTGTACTTACGGAAGGCCTTGGTCATCGCTCTCGAATAATTGACTCCGATAATGTCCGCTGATAAAAGTGACTACGTACCGCTTCTCTCTCTCTCTCTTTCCCTCTTGCACACACACACACACACACGCGTACACGGAGCTTGCGCGCCTTTCGTATATACCGCTACCCCTCCTAAGTGAGCGGCTATTTATCAAGATCGTCGTCGTCGTCGTCGTCGTCGCTGCAGAGAGAACAGAGTGGAGCGCGACGAGACGAGACTCTCGAGGGTGAGAGAGAAAGATAGAGAGAGAGAGAGAGAGAGGGAGACACACAAACACGCCGCCACGACTAGACGAGGACGGAGACTGCACGTAGCCTCTAGAATACACAGACACGAGCGCAAGCTTATCCCAGACCGGTGCTGCTGCTGCTCTTCAGCGCTGTAGTTGTCGACGACGACGATTTTGCTGTCCTTTTCTTTTGCTTTCCGTCTCGCTCCCTCTCCTGATGCCGCTTTATTTCGAGAAACGTGCGCCCGGAGGGGAATGTGCTCCAGTAGACAGAGAGAAGGCCGCGTGTGTGAGCGAGACAACAAGCGAAAAATTTTCTCTTCTCCGCCTTCTGTTTCCTACGGACAGTCGTCCTCCTTTCCGTGATATTTCACTTTTTAGGGGTTGGGGAATTCCTCCTCGAGTATATATATACAGCCGTCCAACTCTGCAACTCCCTTTATCATATATATAACGAGAGAGAGAGAGAGAGAGAGAGAGAGAGAGAGAGAAGAGCTACAAATGGCCGCCTTATCGTCAGTCTGTACGACGACCTCGATGGCCCCGAGGAAGAGAGAGGGAAGGGGGGGGGGGAGAGGACAGCCGCACATTCGAGAGAAATCTCGAGCCCAATATGTTGCACGTCCCGACGAAATGATGTCTTAAGGGGATCGTCGCTAGCACGTGTATAGCTACATGAGAGACGCTCACGTATGCGCGTTATGCGACGGCGGCGTACATCAGTGGGCGAGCTCCTAAGTGGCGCAAGCCAGTTTCGGTCCATCAGCGGTTGATAATGCGAGGTGGCGCGAAACGAGAGTTAATAAGCTTGCGAGGTCGACTGCTGCTTCGGAGAGGGGAAACACGTTCGCGTTTCGAATGAGATTGTGCGTGCGAATGTATTTCCGAGGCCACGCGTTGTTTTAGCCGTTTTTCTTTTGCCAACGTGGGGACGAGGAGCTTGATTATCGCGATTGAGAGAAAAATGCGGCAACGCGCTTGATAAGCGCTCAATTGAGGAGAGTTGCTGCGCGTCTCGTGAGAGAAGTCAAACTTGCGCTCCGAGATCCATTAGCCATATTTTCTAAGATCTTGATTGTTCGGGCTGTGTGCAGGGAAGGATATGCCTCGCTATTACGACAATCTTATACATCACTCTTGCGTATCATAGGACGTGAAAATAGAAGTAATTTGTAAATAGGTACAAAAACGATCTAATATACGCTCGCTATTACGAGATATATAATACGACATGGACTCGTATAACGACTCATTCGATAAATCCAGATATTCGTTACACGAATAGCACGTTTGCTCGCCGACCACGTTTCTCAAAAGGTTCATTAATGGATTAATAGGGACAATGACCCTGTAATTCAATTTCAGTCTAAATGTGAAAGAGTGATGTACTTACTGATCATCGGTCAATTATAAAGTTACAAGTACTTGAGCAATTTTCGTCCGAGATATCCTGGTTTTTCTATTGATAAAACCACGTCTGGTCATGATTTGAGTGAAACTTTGTTTGTCAAACATCGGAGTAATCTGCAGCTTTTTAATTTATTTTTTACTTGCTATTTTTAGACTCGACACACTATCGCTTTTTGTAAAATCCGTACGAATATGCCACTACAGCCGCGCTCTTTTTCATCATCCGAACTCTCGACTAAATTGAATGTGCTGTGCTCGGAATATCGTGGCCACACATCATTTTTCGAGGCAAATTACACTGTACTGGTATAATACGACCATTAATCCCGTAACACATAGAGCCATAGATGGACGGGCTTTTTAACGCGCTTTCTATGTATACGCTCGATGACACGGAGCGCGGCTGATGACGCGGCTTCGTCCTCATTACGGCATTATTCAAGGCAGAATCTCCCCTCTCTTCCACAGTAGCAACAGCAGCCGCCGCTCATTTATAAGTCCCCTCATGGCTGCAAGCGCCGCTCTCTCTCTCTCTCTCTGTGATGCGTCGCAATTTTCACGTCGTTTCGCGCAGCAGCTCGTGCAGCAATCGGCAAAGCGACGACCGCGAACTGATGACCACGCGACGAGTAAATTCGCACGCGCACGCATACTCCCTCGCGTCGGGGGCTGAAGCTCGTTGAAAGCGTTATAGCGGTGAGCGTGAGAGACAGAATCCCGCGTGTATAAATGCGAGCGATCGAGGCAGTCGGAGGCTAATAACACGGCCATCGAATTCGACCGCGCTGGCACTTCTTCGACAAAGGCAAATGATGCGGTTTAACGCCAACTCACTAGCCGTTATGTTGCTTGTGTCTCTCGATTTGGATGTGTGTACGACTCTCTTTCGAGCCAGCTCTCTTTTTATGCGTGTGTGAATCGGGAGGCTGTATTTGATGTACGCGATTGACTGCGTCATATTTTTGCAAGGACGTTCGTGCGTGGGTGGCAAATATTCCATATACCTATAGAGTCGCTTCGGTTTCATCGATCCCAACTACACCTTTTCGGCTGGCCAACGCAACTATTTAGTTATCTCGAATCAATACCCGAGCCAGATGCCGTTTCTCGCTGTTGTTGCGTTTCGTGCGCTTTTGCTGCAGCCACGCGCTACTTCAGCGAAACATCAATAGCCCTCGGGCAAAAGTTCTCGTTGCTGTTTTTGTGCGCCAGTCTGAACTCGTTCGCGGAGACAGTGGCTCGCTCACGAGAGCAATCGTTATTAGTTCCGTGAAAAATATTTTTTCAGAAAACTTTACACAAGTGCTCGCGGTCACTGGCTCTGCCCTCTCTCTCTTTCTGTTTTCGCCTCATCCGGACCAACGGGATTCGCGGGTGCGCCATGCAGGCAAAAAGTGATTAAGAGTTTCGTGGAAACGAGCGTTTTACGGATATATAACTACGCGCTTCGTTAAAGCGTCACACGTTGTTTGCTGTAGTGTACTCGAGAGGTGGTGTATTTTCAAGTAGTGCCCAAGCTTATATATTTATATATACATCAATTCATGCATTCCCTTTCGTCGCGTTTGCTTATGTTGTTCAAGTTTATAAAATTTAAATGCGGCAGGGAGATTCGCTCTGGAATCCAACGCCGCACTGGATTTACAAATTAAAGCTCCCCTTTGTTCTCAATAAAGCAGAACATAAATTCCGTGTCATCCGACCGAGTTGAGCTGTGAGAAAGTCTCGTCTAGTATTACTTGCGGCTCTCTCGGTCTACTATACGACGACAAGATAAATGCGCAAATTTTCATGTCTTTGAGAGCGATATGAACAACGCTTTCATCGAGAAAGTAAAACAATATTGGATTGCTGATCCTCTCCTTTGTCGTTGCGAAGCACAGAAGAAAAAACGTCGCTATAATATATACATCATACTCTACTCCGCCCATTGTTTTGCAATCCGCTTCCTGAAGGAAAAGTGTCCCATTCCAACACGGCATTATAATGTAAAAAAACATCGCTATTGTTGTGACTATACACTCTCGAGGCTCGAGCCCTGATTATATAATAATAACAATCCTGGTGTACTTAATCGGGATCAGGCTTGTAAGGCAAACAGAAGGGCTAGAGTAGAATTTTTTCGAATAAAAGCTCCGTCCCATTCCCTGTACTCTGTCGAGCGCGCTCGCAGTAGATAAGGTACGGCTCCGGTCGGGCATTGAAAGCAGAGAAGCTTGACCGCGGACCTGCGGCAGGAGCAAGAGTATAATGCGCTTAATTTATCCTGTGAAAATATTGTTGCAAATGCGTAAAGGGGTCTACGAGGGCGCACGATCAGAGATAAAACCAACAGCGGATATTTTCTTAGCATCTCTCGTCTACTCCATCAGCGAAACGAAGGGGCAAAAGTCCACGGAGCGCGCGCGGTCGCAACGGCGCACGATTATTTATGCTCGTGTAACGTAACACTGTTATTTTACCCCGACCGACAAATGACGTCCTTTTGTTCGCTTATATACTCTGCTGCAGCTTGTGCTACTGTTACCACACAGCTAAGAGGCCAAAAGTAATTAAAGAATTTTATATACGCTCTTTCGTTCTCCCTCCCCCTGAGACGCACTGACAAGCCAAACATTTCTTTATACAAGCTCGACCGCAGCGAACCTCGTTCCAGGCCGAACACAGCCAGAAAATTCAACGCGCCCCCGTATAATAATACCTGCATAGATATATATATATACATATACATAAAGTCGGGCTCGTTTTCTCTTTCTCCGTTCTCATAGCGCAGTTATTCAAGTTAAATTACTAAAACGAGAGGAAAAAGGAGAAGTTAGCCAGGAATTCTCTACCCCGACGGCATGCATATAGATATATACGTGTGCGCTAATCATGCCGCGCACGCTGATCACGAATTTCATTCGCTTTGCTTCCTCTGTTTCTTCAGGCGAGTCGTCCGCCAGAGCGCCGCGTAATTTTACAACGAGATTCAGCAGGCACTTAAAAATTCTTTGCCGTTTTATAATAATCCTCGGGGCCCATAAAACTTTCGAGGCTCACTCGCAGCGAAAAAGAGAGAGCGAGCGAGCGAGCGAGAGGGAGATTGATAGGAGTTAGCATGCTGCTTTAACATGATAGAGTTCATCACCTGGATTCTGTCTGCGCTAATGTGACCGAGGCACGTTATACGAACGAATCGATCGGTGCGCGAAACTGAAAATATCAGGTATGCTGCTGCCGCCTGTAGCTCGAATATTTATGTATCGTATAGAGAGCGTCAGTTATCGTGGATTATTGAAGCGTCAAATTTGAAATCATTCGGAATTATTCGAAATGGATACGCGAAACTCTTTGGACCGTCGCAGAGGAAAATCATGCCATGTATTAATGATATTATGTCGATCTTGAACCTCACTCAGCTTTACGAGACCTTTTTGCAAATTTAAATTCTGGGGATAGAGTGCAGTCTTTCTTTTGTACGAGACATGGCTCTATGTCGTTATTTTTTTCATTAAAAGCCGGCCTGCAATTAATACCTACGTTACGAAATTACGAATTTCCATTTGCGTGATTCAAAGTAGTACTGCAATCCTACTATTTATTTCCCTTTCCTCTCTTACCCGCTCGCCTCTTTCGCTTTCATTCCTTTTCGACTTCTCTTTTTCTGCTTAATCTTCGTTACCGCAAGACCGTGCATTTTTTTCATTTGCATCACTCAAATGGCTTTTCAATTCACGACGATGCCATCATGGCATAAAGAAATGGCTTTCCAAGTAGTATAAGCCTTTCCGTCGGGCGCAGCACATCACTCGCATAAAAGCTCAATAGCTTTAACATCAGAGTTTACAACATATAAACACTAAAAACATGACGTCGAACACGACGAGATTGCTTTCGTTAATTAAAAGTAATTATACATACTCGATATAACTAATGTATGCGTGTGTGATGCAGTGTTTCTAACGGAAGAGCTCGATAGCAGAACGCTAATGAATTTATTATGTATAGCAGATAATAACGAACGTTATTTTTAGAATCATCTTGCTGTTATGAAAATCAATACTCCGCTGCACGGTGAATTACGCGCGGGATACTCGCTCAGTCTATAGTAGCGCGAGTGCATTTTCTTAAAAGCGAAAAAGCCAACGTTAATTATTGCATTCAATTAACATGCCATTACAAGCGCAACGAGTACAAGCATTAGCGTCGCAGATTACGAAATATTTATCAAGCAGTCGGAAACTGGAGAAGCGTGCGCGCATACTCATCGAGAGCAGCATCAGCAGCAGTTGATCCAGCAAAAAAGACCAAGCAGCTGCGAGAATACGTAATTTACACAATGCTCGCAATCTCACTCATCTAAATATCTCGGAATAACAGACGAGCACGCGGTATACTACTTTTCTAAAGGACGCTTAATTTCGGTGTTAATCGTCGAACGTCGCTGCTGCATCGCATTTACGCGTCCGTTCCGGGCGACAAGGAATACATTATACAAACGCGGACTTGGTGTGTGGAATAATACTCGAGGCAAATGAGAGAGACTGTGTGACTGAAAAATCATTGCGACATAAACGCAACAGCTTGTAACGTCAGCACGCGCGTGATTAAAAGCTCGATGCTGGCTCATTAAGAGCGCGACGAGACGCTGGCACAGTTTCGCGGTATAATGTTGCGTCGAGCCGCGCGAGGGTATCGAACTTTTGAATGCAGAGAAAGAGTAGATGCTATCGAGAAGTTATATTTTTCGTCAAACGGATAACTAATTGCCAAAGAGTGGAGATGCACGTCACTCTCGGGAAATGATTTCGGCTTTCCACGAAACTATATGTACATAGCTATGTTGACTGTTGAAAAAGTTCTCGGCCGACATTAAAAAGCAAAAGCGGGATATAAAGGCGCTTTGTCAGCGGCGCTGCAGGACTCGGCAACAAAGGGGCATTATTCCAGCAAAAGCTCGAGCCGCATACACATCGGGCTTTATTAATATTTCAATAATGGTAGCTCCTTAGGTCCCCAGAGAGGAGCAAGCCGGGGCTGGCGGTCGAGCGGATCTTCGCGCGCAAGTGTATACACGATACACACGATAATTACCCCGACGATGGTTACCCGTGTTCCGCGCGCGAGCATCGAAGCGGCCAGCCTCTCCCCCGACACCCTCCGGCGCACACAATGCTGCAGAGCGAGCGACGATGCTTCTCCCTCCTCTCGCTCTCTCTCTCTCCTCGCCCTCCACCCACGCTGTAGCGTTGTCTGGGGAATAGTCGAGCGTCGGCGCTCGCTTGGCCCGGGGTCAAATCGTGCTGCTGCTGCTGCTGCTGCTGCTGTTGCTGTTGCTGCGAGTCTACATCCGCCCGGACAATTTTGCTCCGGCGGGACGAAATGTGACAAAGCAATATTTTACTCAGCCGCATTGCGTCTTATTCTGCCCACTGGCCTCACCCAGCCGGTGAACGTGAGCGCGCGAGTACTACGTGTCTATATGCAAAGCGCACGCAGCAATTCTCCTCTGGCTTTTTCTCGTAAAATGATATCCGCGCAGCGCATCAAGGGAAAAGTAGCAGCTGCAGCCGCGCGAGCTTTTTCATCCGTGCGTACCTTTTATACGCACGTACGAGCGCGCGTTCAAAAGAAACCCCGATTCCAGAGATATCCCATATGCCTCGCTCTTTTTTCCGCTTTTTTTTAGCCGCACCTCGCGCTCGGTGCCACTTATGTTTCTACAGCGTCTTTCAGCGTCGTTTTACGCACTCTTTGTATGCGCGCTTTACCTCCCCCGCAAGCTCGACAGATGAAAAATTTCAAGCATCCTCTCGTCAGGGGAAGTCTATCTGAATCGAGCGCAAATTGCATTGAAACGTGCCGCTGCGGAACGTATACATAGGTATATATATAATAGACGCTTCACTGTGTCAGCCCGCCGAAACTTGAGGCATTGAGGGTTCGGCTGCGGGTTAAGGAAATCTGGGAGCTTGCAAACTGTATGTCGCGCGTCGGAGAAATTCCACGCGCCCATAATTTGTAGTATGCCAATGAGTAGCGAGCGAGCGGGTGTAACTTGCTGCGTTTGCACAGCTGCTAAAACATTGGCGCTGCTACTTCGAAGACTTCCCCGAGAGTGTGAATATTAATTGCGCGCAACGTTGCTCATTCAGTCTAGAATCGCGGAGCGGATGAGCCGAAAGACAATGCGAATATAACATACGAGAGGGAATAAATGAATTTGTGAGTATGAGCTTGCCGACAACTATAATGTAGCTGTGTATATATCTATACGTCACATAACTATCGAGCAATTTTTCAGCCTCATCAGATGAGTGGCGCGCGTGAATGCGCAATTTTCTCCCGATGAATTGCTTCTCCGATCTACTCCAAACAATGCATCCGCGCCTCTCGCCGCCTCCACTCGAATGAACTCGGCGACTGGAAGCTCGCGAGTATGCGACTATATATATATATGTGCGACAGCTGCATATATATATATTACATGTCTCTGATGCTTCTCGGGCCCCGGATGGCTCGGCGCGCATAGCGTGTGTCAATGCCCTCTTGATTATGCACCATTTGAACCCACTTAAGGCTCGGCTAACCTCTGCGCAACTTTTCCGCAATGACGCGCGCGCTTATAGAAACGCGCGGCATTGATTTTTCAAGAACGTATAGGCAGACGCGCGCGCGCGAAGCAGAATAAAAGTGAGTAGGAGAGCACGGGAGAGAAGAGCGAGAATTGAAGTTGAATTTATTTATAACTGTCCGTGCTGCTGCTGCTATACTGCTGCTGCTGCTGGTTCTATATATGTATTATGCTGCAGCGCCACCACATATACGCGGGCGCTTTGTGTTATTGAAATAGATATGCGAGTGATGGTGCGCTGCGGTAATTTTGATATGGCGCGGCGGTTTTTTAATTGATGTTATGTTATATCGACTGTTACCAATTATTTTCTACTCGCTGCTAGAATTTTATATAAATATGTATGATTAAAAAAAAAACTTGGCGGCTGCTTCGTGGCGATAGGTTTGCCGATTATAAATAGCAGCTGCACAGTCGGTTGTGTTTGGGAGCATACAGCCGCAGGAGCTTACGCAGGCACACATTTTGCCCGCTAGAACAGGCGTTTGGTTTCTTTGGCTCAGCGTCACAAAGGGTCAGGTCGAGAAGACCCTTTGCGACGCTCTGGTGTGGTAGCGCACGCAAAGCCACAGCGCGTTGCAATCAAAGGCCGCTGACGACCTAGAAAGTCCTGTGGCAAGAACGCAAAGCCACAGCGCACAGCTACTACCGCCCGCTGCTGTTGCTGCTGCATCAGACCAATGATGCTTTCCAATATTGTCTGGAAGCGAGCTTTTCTGAATAAATGTAGCGTGCAGAGGTAATGTTTAATTTAACTCACTAAGCATGCAAGTTATAGAAAATGAAAATAAAGGATGAATCAGAGATACCGAAGCAAATTTTCATCAGAAACCGATGAAAAGGGGAGGCAAAATGAGCAGCAAAATGATAATATTCCGCAGTTTGCTCGTGGCGCTGAAAGAAGCGGAGGCTAGCTGGGCGCAGGCTACACGAGAGTGGCAGCGGCCGGGTCAAGCCATGCGGCTTGCGCTGGCACAGAGGGCTGCTATAGCGAAATCGATATCCCATACACACAGGGGCGCGCACGCGGGCCTTGAATTCATTAGCGCATATAGAGCGAGAGAGCGATGTTCCGCTCCCATCCACCGGCTCTTCGTCGGAGAATGCTTTGCGCTTCCGCAAGCCTGTTAATCCGAGGATCGAGTTAACTGGTTTGACAAACGCTTGCCTCCTGAGCTCTACACCTCGGCTGCAGCTCCTCGCTGTCTTTCTCTCTCATATTCGATTTCTTCAGCCGTACATCGCACACCTCGGCGTCAGTGGTGCAGTATAAACATCTACAGCAAAAGTTTTCAAATAGCTCATTGCGTTCCTGGAAAAAATGTTTACAGAAACAAGATAGAGCGTGGTGTATTCTGCGAGCACGAACGGAACAACTTTTACACGGCATATTATACTATTGATGTGCATCTATCGTACACCATGTACAATATAACCGAGCAGCTTTCGGTTCAAATATACATAAAAACAATTTCAGTAAAAAAAAGTCGACATCGCCAATTATGCCTATATCAAATGGCTAAAAAGAGAAGCAGCGGTCAGAAATTCAAAACAAAGCCGGCTTCAGTTGCAGTTATTGGTATTATATGCTGCGCAGGTTATCGCCGCCAGAAAGGGGGCTGTGAAAAAAAAGCTGACCGAAAACGAAAAGAGTAACCAGCTGCAGAGCCAGTCGGCCGGGCCGCGTATAACGCAGTAGCGGCTGGCATTTGGAAAAGCCAATATCGTTCGGATGAAACTTTCGCCAGATCCGCGGAAGCGAAATTCAATTATAGCTGGCCCGGTCGGCTGCTATACTGCTACTGCTGCTGCTGCTGCTGCTGCTGCTGCTATACTGTGGCGGCGGTGAGAAAAACAGCGAGAGAAGGAAAAAAATACGATCGAGTGTATAAAGCCAGCGAAAGCGCGGGCGCGTTCGCTCTCTGAAAAACTTTCGGGGCATATCGCGATTGCTGCACCCTGCGAGCGGACGCGCAAACGAATGTGTGTATATATATATAGGACAATGCAAAAACTGCGCTGCTACGATCAAGCTTGATTGTATGCACATAGGAACACGCGGGCGCACCGCAATTTTATTAATATTCCGTAGACCTTTTGCGAAAGAAGCTTTTTTCCCGCTGAAAAACGCCAGGCTTCGTGACCGAAAGTTATACAGCTTCGATTTTTTTAATGCAACTTTCTAGATGCATCGAGAACGACGACGACGACGCGCGGAACAGGCCAACTTTTAAAAATCCCGAGTTTCGCATACTCGAGCTGTAAATGCGGCGTACTTCATTGTCGCAAAGACAGAGGAATCTGGGACACGATGTGCTTTTAGCTAAATAAATGCTATATGCTCGCCCACACTACAAAGCCGCGCGCCTGCGCGAGTGTGTCTGATGTACTCGCGCGTCTCTCGTTCCGTTATGACGTGAAACCTTAAAAAAGGTTTTACGTTACGTGCAGCGTCGCGGCGAAGTGCTGCTGCTCTTATCCTGTGAAGATAAAGCTGCGGTAGTCGGCCGTAGTACCCGAGTATTTCGGCGAAAGAGAATGAAAATAGAAAAAAAAGATATGTGGACTGGCGTTAGCGAGGGAGCTTTTTTAATCATACTCGCGATAAGGTTGGATTAATTTCATTGCCAATGCTGTACGGTACACGCTTGATTTGTTTAAAAACTGGAATATCAACACAATATTATTCAAACTTATTTAATATTCCAATATATGAAGAGTTAAAATATATGCAGGTTGGAGAGAAAAGCACGCATTAAATAAGTCGTGCTTTTCGTTTCCGCTAAAAGGCTAAATGTGGTTCGTTAAAATTCTCAGCGTTATCATTTTTAAGGCAGGATTTGCCTCGTGACGGATAGTGAGCCACAGTAGAGTACGGCCAAGCACGCACTTTGAAGAGCCCCTGCGTTTGGAATCTCGTTCGTAAAGCGACCAGGAATCTGTCGCCTAATAAATAATCCCAGCATTTCTACACTCGAGTCTAGATTACATTATTTCCATACCGCCATCAATCACAAATCCCTTGAAGGAGAAAAAGGAGAGAAAAATATCGGTCAAGCACTCGGAGAGGCCTCCGCCGGGAACAAAAGGCGCGTGTGTATATACATAGCTGAGCTGCGCTCGTCGGCAAGCCCATATATATTCCCCGGCGATATCCGCGCGGGCCTGCGTCCTCTCGATGCTATCACCGCAGCCCCGATAATCCCCGGCTCCGAGGAACGATAACGCGCGAGATTAAAATTCACACTCCTTAAAGCGAGACGGGCCGAAAAGTTGCGCGCGTGAGCGCAAGAAGGAGAAAGCTCCCGCCTGCTCCAGTCTCGAGATCAAAGCTTAACTCCACTCGCGCGTGATGGATTGTCGTCGACGTCGCCTGATAAACCCGTGGCACGCGGAGCTGGGTATTGCGTCGTCGTCGTCGTAGCCGCGATCCGTGCGCTTGATTTAACGAGCAGGCCGAACATCGCGCCCCTACTCGCTGTATGGCTGAATATACGAGTAGAGCACGCTCCCTCCTCTTGATCCTATAAAAACGCGTGACTGCTCACACCCAGCGCATTAAATCATGCTGGCGCTGCCGCTAATTAAAAGCCCGAGAGAGTGTCATCGACCTTGAGGCGCGCGCGCGCTCGCGACTCGCTTTTTATGCGCGCGCGCCCTTCTCGCGACGCGTGAGTTCCTTCCTTTTCCGCTTTCCTCCTCGCGACCTGTGCAGAGCTGCGCTTTTGAGTCTCTTTTATGGCGCCATACTCGCGTGTGTGTGGGTCTGTGTGAGCGGCTCGTTTTATATACCTGCCGCCCGTTATACGTGGGCGCGCGAGGCGAGATGCGCGCTTTATCACTCGGGCTAGGTATATGCGCGCAGGCGGCTGCTGGCTGATTCTCCTGCCTTTTTCGCGATTTTTACGAGCTCGAGGTCTGAGAGAGACTGACATTTTCAATCGGTCGGGACCAAAGTAGCTATTCGCTCGTGCGCCAGAGAGGAGACGATAATTTTGCAGAAAGCTTTCGTTTTGATCGCTCTCGCGCGAAGGCTAAAAAACTGATGACGAGATTCTCGAAGAGAAATTTCAATTTTTCACGAGGCTTGTATCACTCTCGCATTGTTATACAATATTCTTTTGACTCGTCGAGTGCGCCGTCCTTTTACTTTTGACTTATGGCTTTGCCAAACAACGCAAGTAGACTCGGCTACTCGTCCCGATGTCTCTAATTAAGGCAGCATTGTTAACTTTCTGTTATCAACCCAGAAAGACATTTGGTCATATTTGTGCTCGACTCCTCCAACTGCATCATGGCGAGGGAGAAACACAACAAACTCTCCTGCTCGCCCTAGTGCAGAAAGTTGACCCAGAAACGAGAGAGCAGCAGGGAGGTAGAGGTCCGGGCGGAGTAGAGTGTATAGCGAACGAAACGTAAAAATTCAACGAGTAGACGCGCGGCCGGCAAACAGTAGCGGTAGCCGCTCCTCGGAGATCCCAAGAACGAGCATAGAATTCTCCAAGTGACACACTGGGGCTGCATCGTGCTGGAGCTAGAAGAAAGCGGAGGATTTTTCACCTCTATCCTCGGCTTTTGGCTTTCTCCGACTGCCTGCTCGGTTCCTTCTCTCTCTCTCTCTTGGTGCGCCTGCAGCGGCGGTGGTGGCAACGGCAGCAGCAGCAGCTTTGTTCCCGGCAAACAAAAGTAACATTTTCGCTCTCTGGCTCTGTGTTTTTAGCGCGCCGTAGTCCGCTGGCGAGCATTACGCGCGTCTTGGCTTTCTCTGACTCTGTTTTTGCCGATTCCGGGCCAATGACCGTCCCCGCCGAGCCGTGAAATCATAAAAATCACGCAGAGCCGAGGTCGGAGGAAAAAATTAGCGCGGCGAGCCTGTAGGATAAATATTTGGATGCGCAGCAGCTGTTAAACCAGCGACACGTCGCCGACTTTTGGCTTTTCTTAGACCGTCTCGGAGCTTTCGCTCTTCCCTTTGTTCGCGTTGCAGGGGATGAATGAATGGTTTTTTTTGTTTTAATCTTCTGCGCGCAGCTATAATTTAAACTTTCGTCCTTATTTCCCTGATTCTCTTCGCTTCGTTTTTAACGAGAATTAAGCTACGGAGAGCTAGCTGATGCTTTTATTTGCGATATTAATTAGGAAGTGACAGTCCGTCGCATTTCAATAGCTCGTGCGGATAATTCACTGCAAAAGCTGCTTTCTCGAGATCAAACGCATCTAGAGCATCCAGTGTAATCCGATGTTTTAATTGAAAATGCTATTCCAGCTATAATTAGTCTTCGTTATAAGCAGCAGCTCCATTTTCGCTGAATCAAATTTCAAAGTAAAGCGAATAAACATCAATTTCGTAGAATTTTAATCTTTTCCGAATCAATGATAATAAAAGATCTCAACTTCGAAACTTAAACAGACGGGTTAATCAGTTTCGCGAAATTTCCCGATCGAGCCGTCGTTAATTTAGAAGCTCTCGCGATCGAGAAGAAAAAAAAGACTATAAACGTCCTCGCGAGCCAGTGGCACGACAGAGGTCATCAGGTATATATGTATCGATTTCCGTCCGTCTGTGCACTATACACACCGGCGTGTGCACTTGCTCCCCACACGCGCCAGCTCTTCGGCGGGAACAAACACACAGCACGCAGGCGTATACACACAGGTATATAGCGGCGAGCGGAAGTCAATACTTATATGGCCGGAGCTCAAGGGTCTCGGGAATCTTCGGCATTAATAATCCAAATCCCAGCGCGCGCGCTACTCAAGATATACCTATATATATATACATATATAGGTACAGAGACTCTATCTCCTCTCCCTTAACCGTGCGAGCAGCGTATAAACCGGCTGCCAGCACTAAGTCCGAGTACATATATATTGGGGGCTAAAGCTCCGGCGTATATCGGGCGACTAACCGAGGAGGCGAGCACGTTCGAGCGCACGCCTGCACATTATACAACAGCATCAAGCTCAACTTATTGCAGTCGTGTTTTAGTTATTTTCTCATTCGGACTCTCGAGCTCGTGTGATGCGTTCGTTGTATGTTGAGCCACCGATGCCGCCGCTCTATCTAAAGGGACCGCGAGCATCAGCAAGTCGTCCTCGATGGCACGCGAGCCAACCGCGATCAAATAACCGCAAGCATTTAACTGACATTTCGCTCGGTTAGACGAAACTCTCTCCTGGAGCTTCGGACAGCCGAGCTTTGCTGCTGCGCAGATCGAGAAGCTTCGAAAGAAAATTCCGAGGTCGAAACGTACATATATAATAGGCCCTCGAAGCCGATGAATCGGGAGAAAAGTCGGCGGGACAGAGATCTGCTGCGGCTCGCGAAAATCCGCGAGCCCTTTGTTCGCCGAGAGCTTCGAGTATACATGTATATATCTAGGTGACACGACACTTTTTCCGCCGTGCTGTTTCGCTTTTTGTTTTCGTTTCCGTTTTTCGGCAGCCCCTACTGGGATGATGATGATAGCGAGAGCCCGGATGCGAGCTCGGATTACGGCTTTGATGGATGATGATTCTGCAGTTGCCCCGATGAGAGAGAGAGAGCGGCCTGCGTCATACTGGCGCACACTCAATGCTTGATATAGTTGCGAGGCCGGCCTAATCTTGAATGGAACGCGCTTCGCATTGTTTGCCGCGGGGATGAAATTAATGAAAGCGGTAAATCAGGCGATTCCGCGGCCAACTTTTGATGCTCGAACGGGTAGAGTTATGCAGCGTTCTGAGGTTTCGAAGTTTACGACTATATGGACTATATTTCAATGTAATTGAAAGTTCCGACGATTGTGAAAACGCATATACGCGGAAAACAAACGAGAGGAAGTGAAATTAGCAGGTACATTAGTAATACAGAGTCGGCGGCTGCAGGAGTTGCCGAAACTCTAGCTCCATCAGTCAATGCAAAAATCCTTGAGGCTAATGGCCATCAGAGTACAGCTCTCGGTAGCTCTCAGCTGCAGTGGCACGTCGATCCATATAGCCCCGCATGCAAATACAAGAGGAGGCAAGGAATTACGGGGCGCGCAAACATAATAAAGCGAAATTCGGAATTTCAGAGCGAAGCGGCAGTAGCGCGCCGCCACGTTAATGGGCGAGAAAGCATGTTGGAAGTTACGGCTCCTGGCGTATGTTTCCTCGTATTTACACTTTGATCCTCGTCGTCGTCGTCGGCGGCGGTGGCCTCATATGCATGATCCTCGCGTATGAGGCATAACCCCGGCGGGGTTGCCTCCATCGCCGCCGCCTGAATCTTGCACCTAATACCTCTTGGCGTAATGCATCGCGTGAGCACGATAACGTATGGTCCCCAGCTCTCCTCTCCCTCGCTCTATATCCACGCGCGCTGTGTGCGTGTGTATGTGTACTACTCGTACGTCTGTTTCCACCTAACGCAATCGATTCGTCATTTGCCCTTTGGATGCGCCGGCGCTTGTATACCTATATAGCCTACAAGCTGCCGCCGCCGCCGCCGACTTAGCTCAGCAAGAGATCGAGTTGATTTATTCACGACGTTCTCGGCGAGCTGTGTTTGCGCGCTCGCGTGAGCAGACGATGAGAAACGTATACGCACCGCGTGATGTATGGGGCCAATTTTTGAGAAAATCCCCTCGAATGATAAGGGCTTGTTTTTCTTCGACTAGCGACACTTTGTACGCCCCCCACTCGTCGCGTGCCTTCTGCACGCCGGTTCGCGATAATCTATTAAGCTTGAGTTTGGATCTCTAATTTATACTCCGATTTATATCCATTTCTCTTTATCTCTGCGTGCGTGTGCGCTCACTCGAGGTTGGCCGTGAATTTCGATAATGACAAACTTCTTAATTTGACGACGTATCGATGCTTATCTGTGTATTTCTGAGCTTTTTATGCCGCGCTCTGTGCTATATACTGCCAACGGCGCCGCCACGAAGAAAAGACGGTTAATTTGAACGTAAAGTTGATGATAAATTTTCCAATGTTATGTTTCGCAAAGTTGGAACTCCAGCTCAAGAAATTTTAATAAGCAGTGGAAGCACGCGAAAGTTTTCCGTTAGAGTATAAGGGAGAACCGAAATTTTAATAAACAGCGGATAAAAAAAATTCAACTCTTGCGTTATTATTTGTTTCAGAAACACTCGGCAGCGCCAGCGATGCGTGTAATTTTTATATTCATTTTAATTTACTTTCCATCTCAAAGTTTGAAATTTTTATCTTAAATGAGAAAAGTTAGATAAGTTTTCCTTGACTTTTAAACTCGGGCGCAGAGCGCGCGCACTAGCCTTTTTACAACAGTTATTCCAAGTATGCTGTACAGCAATTAATAAAGATAAGTGAAATAACACCAAGTCTCGCAGAATATCTCCTGCCACCCCTTCCGTTCCTAGTCGTTCCGACCTTCAACGCTCGATAATGAAAAAAGAAAAAAAAAATTTAAAAACTTTCGAGGAAATATAAAGAGAAATTTTCTCGCACCGCGAACGCGATTTCCCGTCTTCGAGATTTCCTTCTACTTTGGTCGTTACGAGGATTCTAAAATTCAAAATTCCAGCGGGTATATAAGGCGTCTGACTTTAACAAGGGCGTATAAGTAGCTCGTACCCGGCGCCGGCCATTTTCCGAGTACATAAACGGAGAGAACTGCCGCCATGACGCGATCCGACGACTTGGCATAGCTTCGCTCTATTCTCCGCTCGCGGCGGGATATCTCTTTTTATTTAGATTAGTGCTAGCCAGGCCGAACTCGACCGAGAGCTAATGTTGACGCACTCTCAGTTTCTTCAATTGCCGCTCTGGCCGTCGACCGACAGGTCTGTCTAACAATAGAACGTTCCGGTAAAAGCTCGTTAAACATTTCGGCTTGGGCTTTTAATTGGTTGGTGCCTAAACTCGGATTAAAAATTATCATGTTTTTTTTTTTGCAATTTAATCAGCATCATATTTTGCATCATATTTGCTATAGGTATCAATTCAAAGAAATTAACGAGCTTATCTAAGCGAAGTGAAATACCGAGTTACCAAACTTTAGCCATTATTTGTGTCCTTTTTAACACGCAGCTCTCTTCCCTAAAGTAGTTTTTAATGGATATTTGATGAAAGAAACCATTTACCAACTTGATTACGATCTATACGGCAGAACATTTTTGAAAAACAAAAATGTTCTGCCGTACATTTTTGGACTTCAATTCAGGATATCTTTGAGAACTTCCTTTCGTAATGGCGATATATTAGAAAGATATCCGACAGTGATTAATTGACATCAACCATTGATTTTCCCTACAGGCCGTCCCAATTGATACATTAAGAGAAAGGAGACCTCAGAACTGAATGAAGGATCTAACATTTTTAATATATAAGTATAAATATCGACTTATGAAACTATTATTTAGAGAACAATAAACGCGAAAAAGTATGATAGTATCAGAGATGATGAAAACATTTATTATCTACGCTAGACATTATTATTGCTGCGTGTGTGTAACTTTAATTACATTAACTCTCTCGGCTTGAATTTCTGCATAAAGAAGCCACCTTATTCGAATAAGATCGAGGGAGAGCAGGCGAGAGTCCGTCGAGAGCCAACATTTGAAATTCTCGAGTTCTCGTGGGGTCTGGCTTGCAATGCGATCCTGCTTCTGTGAAACAATAGCTTACTCTCTTATCGCTTTTTTCGATTAACGAAAAAAGAGAGGGAGAGGAAGAAGAAGTTAAATAAGATAGGCAAGGCAAAGAAGTTCTTCTATACATGCCCAAACCGTGAAATGACTAATTTAATCTCTCGTCCTTCAATTGAATGTTAAAAAAAACATTTACTTTTATACTTTCCTTTATACTCGACTACTTTCTGTACGAGAGTTTCAGTTAGCAACATGTAGCATGGAGATATTAGACACGCGACTAGGCCAAACATTGCACTTGATACACTGCTTCTGTGCAGCTATTTATAATACTGATAAGCTAGCCGAGCACTAGTATTAAAATGTATATACGCTATGAGTATATGAGGAATATCAAAAATTTAGATTAAGACAAAAGCAAATTCATGTAAATTTCGGCTATTTCGTTTTGCAAACCAAATTCATCTAGTTATAGTATCCCCCGCACCGCATTATAAACGCCCGCGCGGCGGCGGCGGCGGCCGCCCGTTTCGCGCTGCCTCGCCTTACAAAGCATGTTTACAAAATACTTCCGAACAAATTCTATTAGCTCCGCGCGCGAATGCTTTATTCCGCGTGTACAGGAAATTCCATTGCGACTAGTTCCATTAGCTTTAAAGAAATTTTCTTCTCTCCTCCTTTCCATCCTCCTCTTCCTTTTGTTCTGCTCCGTGGCTCGTTCCTGCGCGGACTCCGCGTCTATATACATTGTGCGTCGTCACGTTAAAACTTGTACTGTCTGCCGTTGTTTCGCGGTGACGTTATCTAACTGAGCTTAATTCGCGGACCTGGCTCGCATTAGCTGCTTTGCTTTTGCCTTTTTTGTTTGTGCTTCCGTAAAACTCACTTTCTCGCTCCGGCGAAACAACGGACTTGCTCCCGACGTAATGTGCGCGCGCGCGCGCTCCGTTTTCCTTTTCTCCTGCCTCTCCCTCTCGCACTCTCTTCTCTGCAGCGCTCTCATTACTCGCTTCCCTTTTCTTGCCTAGCTCCTCATCCATATTTTTATCTCAAGTAATATAATGTACGTTTATTCCGCGGAACACTTTGCTGGAGGATAAGCGGTTTCCCCTTTATTCCCGCCTTTACGCCTAGTTTGAAATAATAATACATCATAAATATTGACTGAATCCGTAAATTACGACGACGAATGCATAAATATTTACAAGAGCTCTTTTGTGTGTTGCAGGTTAGTACGTCAACAAGTTTCCTTCCTGTGAGTGAATAACTGTAAGTAAGGCTTGCAAATTCCGAACGAACGGCTTTTAAAATTCTTTTATTATTCATCCCGGTCGAGACCATCGGTATAGCCTCTTGAACAATGTAAGCGGACTGTATATTGCAATTCAAAATCGAGAAAGCAATATACACGCTCGACCGAGTTTGCTCAGATTTCTATGTAAGCTAGCTTACGTCAGCTCGGAATCAATTCCGCGTACAGGCGGTCTAAGGCACTTTACGAGCGCTCGGCTGTTCTTCCGCTTATCTAAGCGCGTCAAGACGTTCATGCACGGGGGCTGTTAATATTTAACCGCGACGCGCGAGCGTGCGTATTATATGCGCGCGAAAGCAGTAAAAGCGACAAACGCCGTGTTTAATACGCGCGAAAAGCTTTCCTGCGTACGTTACAGGTCGATAGCATCATTTTGTTTGTTACGACGATTCCAAAGAATTAGTATATATATATAGAAAGCTGCCGAGTGGGGCGCGTACACGTGTACCTATATTGGATATCGGCCGGCCCCGTGGTCTCTTGAGAATTTTATTAAAGAGTCTCGCGCGGCAAGCGATGGAAGAAGCCTATATCGAGAGAAGCGTCCGAAAAAAAGCTCGAATGCAGGCTACATCGAAGCCGCTTGCTTGCTCCTCGATGCCGACGTGCAGCTCGAGCCAAATACGATTTCGCTTATATATCGAGTGAAATCCTGCTGTAGTCGGGAAGTCGCTGGCGCAGATTAAAGGAGAAAAAGGTTCGACGTCGGGAGAGAAGGGGCGAAGAGCCAGAGCCGAGGGTAAAGAACGCGAGGGAGAGTGGTTGCATGGCAAACAGCAAACAGTTCCTCGCAATAAAGCGCGAGCTCAAGTGGTCTTCAAAAGAGATTTCGCGAGGCGCTCCGCTTTACCCGCTCTCGGTGTGTGTACGTCTTGCAACGGCAAAAGAACGGCAGGCTCTCACATATGTACATAGATTGTGTACAGCTACAATGGTTTATTTGGGAACGCCGGCCCTATCTTCTTTTTTCAGCAGTTGTCATTACGAGACCGGTATTAGATCTGCTGGGGAAAGCTAAGAGAGCCCGACGTTGGAGATTCTCGTAGATACTGCTTTCCATCGCTGCCGCTGCTGGAGAGTATCGGAAAGAGGCTTACCGAGTTTAAGAGGGCTTGGGATGCCTTATCTTATCGTAGCAAATTCATCGGATTTTTCGAATGCGACTTACTCATCGGAGAATGGAGCCGCGCATATAAGTGAGCATATATACCGACTAACAACAAGTGACTTGCTCAATAAACCAAAGATTGAATCATTAAAAATGGTGGCGCGAATGAAGCTTTGCAATTCGAGCTCTCGATTGGAAAAATGTTCATTTTCAGCAAATCAACGAAACGAAAAATCGACTCTCTCTCTCTCTCTCTCTCCGCTATTCAAATGCGATGATCTAGGCCACGAGTCGGAAGTAGGTTATCCTTAAAGCAGATCGAGCCGTCGAAGAAAAAGCACACCCCTCGAGCTACCTGCCATTAACGGAAAGAAAAATCCTAGCCTCTCCAGCCCCGTCTTTCTCCTTTCGCTCACGCATAATTACCGCTAAAAGTGCCGGTGTGATTAAGCGAATAGGCCCCAGGAAAGCTGCAGTCAGCTCGCTTATTCTCCCGCCTATGCTGCGTATTTACATGACAATATCGCGTGCCCGCGTCGTCGTCGGCGGCGGCGACACCTCGTGATTTCGAATCGTGGAACAAGCGAAAGGGGCTCGAGTGTTCTGTTATTCCGATCGAATTTAAAACGCGCGCCTTGCGAATTTATTATTCGTCATGAGAAGGGATATTTTTTACTATAATCTAATCACTCATAATCATATGAAAATAAATATTATTATATAACTAGGGTTTCCGGCTAATAAATAAGAAAGAAGTTTCCGCTGCATCGCTCGAGACTTATATATTTAATTTTTATTCCGACATGATCTCATTCTGTTCCTTGAACTAATCCGATAATGGGAGTATCTCGCGGATATAAACATTAATAATTAATCAAAACTTAAAATTATCCAGTTATTAAAGAAAAAAAACGAGAACTTAAGAATAAACTCTACTTGTCGATTAATAATATTTTTGGCTACAGGCAAGGAGTGATCGATTAAATATTCAAGAATAGTTTTATTTTAGGACATGCTTGTATGAAAAAATCTCCTTACTAAACTTCCGAGCCGTCGTCGCGTGCATTCATCACGCAATGAAAACCAAACTGGTAAAATACTCCTATCGGTGATTCGAAGCAAGCTCGGATCTGTTTCATCGAGTCATGCAGAGTTATCGCTCGGGACGTCAGAAATCCTCTGCGGCAGCGATATACTGAATAGATTCGTCACGGGTTAGCGTGCCCGGCAACTTTTTGGAGGTCCTTCAGCAGCGTGTATGCCCCCGCTCGTATCGTACTTCGTTTTCATCTATTTCTACGTGTTGCATATCCTTTGGGGATAGCGATCTGATCTCGTTCAACACGATAACTAGATTTCACCCCCGCCCGACTTGACGCGCGCCACTGGCTTTTATTATCAAACAAGCCAGCGACTGCTCTCGAACAAGTTTTTTTTTTTTTTAACGTCGACCAAAAAAAACAGTTGAAAAAATATAGAGACGTGCAACGCGCTTTTGAAATATTAGATTGTTCATTCTAGGGTTGCACATCTGGCCATTTTTCATGCTTTCGGAATTTGTATTGAAAAACATCGGGGCCAATAAATCACGCCTGAAAGTGCAATATTTTTCCTCGAAATGATCAGTCCGCACAGCTTGGCGGAAACATTCTAATCCCCCGAAAAATCCCCGCGCGCGCGCTCTCGAGCGTATATTCGATAAAAATCAAAATCAATACTGCAATTAATGACCCTCCCGGAAAAATCAATGTCCGTGTTCCCCGCGAAGCTGGACGATTAATACCCGAATGCCTCCCACGATCGATTGATGAAAAAAGCGTCCCCATTCCGCTGCGAAAAGCATCAATGTAGCAGCGACTAGGACGCGCTTCGCACCACTGCACTCGAGAGTATATACCCGATTATGTGCAGTGCAGTGTGTGTATATAGACCAACGACGCGTGGGTCTGCATAGGTCCGAGCTCGTGCGTTACTACTGCTCGCGGCACGAAGAGAGCAGCTAGTGTGCGGCATCGCAATAGCTGCGACCGCGGACCGAAATTCAATGCGCCGCTGCTTGACGAGTGCTATTTTTCGTCGCTATTTGCGTGAGTTCGGGAGAGCTGATGCACGCGTTGCACTTGCATCGATAGCCATTGACATTGTTTGCATGGTTAGTTTGCGTTGAAGAGAGGGAGAGAGAACGAGAAATCAGGGGTGTACGCGGCAAACATTTTTTTACTAATTATATCGGGTTGTTTCAAAATCCCGGCGTTGCTGATTGAATAATCGATAATACACGTTTCGAGGAATAACTCGCGTTACGTTTAGCTTCGATAGAGACTCCATAAATATATGCTGTATAGACACGAGCTACAATGTGTATAACGCAATTATTTACCCTTGCCGAAATTTCGATAATCGATAAGCGCGCAGCATTAAAACACTCTTAGGAAACTCGCATCAATATTCATGCCGAGTTTCGAGCTCGCGCGAAAGAGAGAGAGAGAGATAGATAGATGTATAGATAGAGAGCGAGAAGGCGTGTATATATAAAGCCGGCGACACGCGAGTCCAATCGCGCGATACCACGCGTTCGCGTAGGTCGGAATAACGTCGGGAATTCCGAGAACGGGTGTAGAGAAAAAAGTTTTAGCAGCGGATCCCGCGGTGGAGTCGGTAAAATTAAAAGCTCCGCACGGCGATGATATCGCCAACAATTACGACGATTGCCCCCGGCTCCAGGTCTCTGTCCCCCGCCGACGTTCTTCTCGACGAGGTTCTCTTTCTCTCTCTCTCGGCTCCGCAGGCAAATTTCGCCGCAAGCCGTACGGCCAGTATAGTAAGCGGAATAACATTAGCGCGGCCGACTGTGTGCCACGTGGCTCTTCATACATATTCTCCGCTCCTTTTTGTCTCTTTCTCTCTCACTCACTGATCCTTTGCGCGAGTATAGCGAGAGAAACTCGGACTCTTTGGGTATCCGGCGTGCCGTAGAGATAAAACAGACCGCGCGCGCGCGCAGATATAGTAAACTTCTATAAAGAGCGGAGGGACAAGAGGAGAAGAGAGAGAGAGAGAGAGAGAGAGACTCGCACACTGCTTGGGGAGCTCTGTAGGGATCGTCGAGTCGGGGAGGAGGAGGAGATGGAGACGGGGTAAGCTGCGCGGGGAAGGGGTTGTTCCGACAGCCGCGTCGGAGAGGGGAGCTTGCGCGCTCCGCTCGATACCACTGCGGCACGGCCAAAGTCGATGCCATACCTTCCTACCCTCGCGCACATACACATACGTAGACGCGCGCAGTGTATATTAAAGTTTATAAGTGTGTATATTCGTTCCGCGCGCGCGTACACCTGTAGGGGAGGGAAAACTACGAGAACGCTATATACTGCGCTATCTCCCTCTCTTTCTCTCTTCTGCTTCAGCTCGGCTAGTTGAATACTTACGTCGCGCATAGCCCGCGAGCTAGCATGTTCTGCACTACGCACACGGCTCGGCCTCTGAAATATATGTACACGTTTACGTAGTGCATAGAAACTGCTCGGTTCAAGCATGAGTCTACTACTGCTGCTGCTGCTGCTGCTGCTGCGTTATATTTCCCGCCTCGCTCTGTATGTAGCTATAGGCGAGAGCTGACTGCATATATGTATTTATGCATTTATGCACGCGTATGCGGATGGATAGCCGCTGCCTTGTGTACATATACACGTGCACGCAGCTGCTGCATTCCTCAAGTGGCGGCGGCTCCTCGGGGGGGATTTACCGTAGCGACGAATAATATTGTTAATTTCCATCACTTTTGCAGTCAGTGGCGCGCTTCATTTTATTATTATGCTATACTTCTCTGGAAACAATGCGCCAACGAGTGCTTAAAACATTTCGCAACTCTCGGTGAACATTTACACGCAGAAAGTATAACTCTCGAGAGCGACAAAGTCATTGACGGCCGGGAGAGGCGGGGAATAGCTAAATGAACATTGTCGGAACGCTGCGAGCAATACAAGGCTTAGGTCAAAGTACGGAGAAGTATAAGGCGGAACTTCAAAAAGCCAACCCTGCTCCACTTTAACTCGCATAAGCCCGTTCTCTCGCGGAACCGTGCAACTCACTCTCTCCTCGCACACGAGCATGATAACGTAAAATTTGCATTAGTGCACGTGACGCTTTCTCTCTCTCTCACTCCTGTTCGCTATCGTTAATCTGAGCCTAGCTGATCCTCTTTGTCTTACTTTCTCAGCTGCTGCCTCCATCCCTTTCGTACTTTCAACTCCTTCGCCTCTTTGGCTCAACTCGGCGCTATATATACTACGGCGTCCCTCTTTGACTCGGGCTTTCCTTTAAAAGCTCCATTCTCGCGTCGCGTTTGCTCTCGCGAATCTAGCCTTAAAATCTAGCTCGCTGGCAGCAGCGACAAAACAAGCGCGTATATATAAAAGAGTAGAGTGAGAGAGAGAGAGAGGTAGCGCGAGTACAGCGCACGAGAGGGAGAGACAGAGAGGGAGTCTAGATCCGAGAACGACTCAATTTTTGCGTGGCTTTAAATGGCTTCGCTGCGCGAGGCAAGCAAGTGGGGTTGGATGTAGCGAGCGAGCGAGAGCGAGACCCCTATATATGCGCTGTGGAATGAAATCGGTTTCGGGGAGCAGACGAAATGGCTCGGGTTACATTTGCGGGGGGGAATCCTTTTCTCTTTTTCCACGCCGCGCAGACTGAAGCACCTGCGTGCGGAGATGGAAAATAAACGCTGATGCCGCGGCTTATTCTTTATTTCAGCGCACAGCTCGCTCGCTCGATGGCTCTGTGCTCCCCGGCGATGAGAGTGATCTGCAGCCGGGAAAAAAGTTTCGCTTTAACGGCTTTCCGATCGAAGCTCTCGGCCCTGATGTCGCCTCCGTCTTTGGCCCAGTTTTTTATGTCTGTCATTGGCGCGCTGGACGAGCGGCTCTCTCTCTCTCTCTCGCGAGAGTAGCCGAGATTACGGCTTGATGAACTCGAAATTGCGACTACGCGAAGCCGCTGTCGAGCAGTCCTGAAATTCATGGCCTGTTGACCACTGATGAATAGCGGCGGGATTTACGGCGCTCGTCGCCCGTTGGCCCGGAATAATTTGAAATCTTTATTGCTCGCGTCTTTATTTATGAATCAGCCGGCACCGTTTCATTTTATAACAATTTGGCCTCTCAGAATATCTAGCGCTCCTGGGGACAAATATTGTCGGCCGCCGGGCCGATCGATCATCACGCATTTCCACGAGTTAACGGCGCCGAATATAAGACAGCGTTTTCCAAACGCACTTGAAAACCGTGACCCGATATATAGTATATGCGCTTCGTGGCAGCTTTAATTAAAACCTTAATTAAAAGAGCTCGGCTTGAGCGATGCACCGAAAGAGAGTGAGCGCGTCGAGGGCGCGAGAGCGATTCCAAACTCAATACCGATGCGCCGAGCTTTTCTACGCCCCCGACTCTCCGAACACAGTCGTCGTCCGTATAATTAATCTCCAGAAGCGCATAAACAATAACGGTTTTTTGCAAATTACTTTTTTGCTCGCGCCGTGCGTCGCCCGGTAGTGTCGCATCGTCGCTGCGCGCCGGAATAAAAAGAGTGTCCTTCTTGCGCGCTTTGTTCTTTCCCTCTCTCTCTCTCTCTCTCTCACTCTGGCGTGTATATACGAGCCCAATGCATTCCGCAATTAAAATGTAAATTTCAGCAGTCAAAGCTCTACGCTCCGGAGCATAGGAGAGCCGGCTGCAGCGTCACACACATACACTTCATTCGTAAAAGTGGCGAGCCGAGAGCTTTTGCTATAACTCGGTGCGAGCGTCATACATCCGCCTGTGCGTTTGTTGTCTCGGCGTCGGGGATGAGAGCGAGAACGCGCGTGTGTCTCTCTCTGTGTTTGCACGACGCATACGTGCGTTGGTCGAAGCGAGAATGAAAAAAGGGAGAGAAACAGCGCAGAATGCAAGTGTTCAAAAGCGGAATACTGTCACGTATATACCCATCGCTGAGGGGAATCGCGGCCCGAATATAACGCGAATATGCGCTGCCTCGAGTGGATGAGATTTTTCGCCCCCACTGCGCGCAGGACGCGGGCTTCGAATATTAGTGTAAATGGAAGGAATTTTTTGAAATTTTCTCTGAATAGAAGCATCGAATTCACTGCCGGTGGCTGACACTACTCGACTGTTACTACTTGGTGATGTGCCTATACTAGTGCTGCTGCCGAAATAATTCCTCGAGACACCGATCGATTCTCGCGGGACTCGGGGAATCCTATATAGTTCTCGGAATAAAAGAAAGCAAAAGCAATCGCGCATCAGAGCCGAAGAAAGAAGAAAGGAGAGCGAGAGTTCGCAGTCGCGTGCCCCGACGAGCTCAAAGAAATTTCTTAGTTGGATTAACTGTGTTTACCGGCCTGTGTACAATGCTTTGCTTCTTCTCTTTTTCTCCTTTTAACGACGGTATTGTGACGATTTCGTTTTTTTTTATATAAAAAAAGATTACCGCGAGATAAAGTTTGGGATTTCGAATGCAAGAAGAGTTCGAGTTTTAAAACAAACAATAACTCGTCGCGAAAGAAATATTTTACCGTACACTCAGTAGCGAGTAGCAAAGTTCCATTAAAACTTTGACGCAGCTCATGTAAGAATGCGACGGCGCGTTGTCGAGAACGACTGTTTTTCTTCGCTACGTTTTTGATCATTGTTTTAATGTACTCTCATCAAGTCGTAATTAGACTTTCTAACTCGACGGCGCGGCGTGAGTCGGCTTCCAAAAGTTCATTGGCACAAAGTGAATTAGGGAGTTCAGAATATATATTCGACCCTTTCAAACATTCAAAATTTATCAAAGTTTCGAGAGTCGCATAATATTCTTTTAATCAACTCGGAAAACTCGATTGACCCACTTTCAACTTGCGTTATGTTACTTGCTCTCTTATAACGGCGTTGATCGTCACATACATATATACGTACAATTATAATTTTTGCCATTATATACGCCAATAACTTGTGTGATACTCTCGAAAATCTGTCCAGTCAGACGCGGGAAAAGCCGTATTCGATAAAAAGCTCAGTCGACACTTACTGCGAACGAGATTTCATAATTACGAGTACGCTCTCGATTTTATGACACTCGAAACAGCCCGCGCACAGCGACGACAAGGGACTACAGCGAAGCAGCGCGGGATATACATGTCGCGACGAAGCACGAAAGCGACCGCGGTGCAGTCTATTATAAGCTCCGTAGATCTTTCGAGGCGATTCCCAGCGTTCGCTTTGTAATTATGACGCCAGCGCTCTTTTTTTTTCATTTGTCGGTCGCTTTGTGCTACCGGCAGAAGCAATCCTGAGTTCGGTGCGCTCAAGTGCCCCCGTCTCCTCTTCGTCTACTATGCAAACTGATTTTTTTTTTTCAGCAGCGGTGCATATTACACTTTGACGACTATATACTACTTATAGCAGTCGATCGACATTAGTGTAATAAGATGAAAATAGCTTATCTACACCTACTTTATGTAAAATTATTTATAATAGTTATCGAGAACATTCGCTTGACTCGATTTTTCTGTAGTTTGAATGAAACAGAGTCGAGAGTAGAGAAGTATTTTATGCTTCGAAATGCATAATCGTTAATTCATCGTGCAGCCAACTATTTGGAGAGAGAGAGATCGAGTGGATATTTCAAAGGGAGAATTTCCGGGTGGGAAGCCTGCGGCTTCAACTACAAAAGATAATTCGCGGGCTCAGAGACTGCAGATTATGCGGATGAAGCACATTTTACAAGCTCCCCTCCGCATAATACCTCATTTCCCCCAGAAACATTAAACACATAATTCTCAAAATTTACCTCTTCCAATTACATAGTAAATCCCCGGAGATTTTGATGAATATTAAAGCGCGCGTATTGCAGCATTCACGAACCTTACTGCGCGGCATATAAGGCTGATGCACTTGCGGGCGGCAGTTCGCCGACAATAAAGCATAGCTTTTGCACACGCAATGAAAACGCGTGCATAACTCGGCTTGCTACAACCGCGAGGAAAAAAAACTAAGGTAATTACGGGAGACTCGCTCGCGATCTATATATACCTACACACACACACACACACACACCGCGAAAACCGACAGCCAGAGAGATATAAGTAATGGCTAATCTCGAGCCCGAGTATATGCAGCGCCTGCTGCTTTAAAAACTACGAAAATTGCAAAAGTACGAAATTGCGCTGCAGTCGCTACTGTAGCGCCGACCGCAGACGGACGAGCGTATATACCAGGCGAGAGCTTCACCGACGCGTACATATTATCCAGAATTTACGTCGCTGAGCGAATGTCTGCCGAGCAGCTCTCCCGATAAAACTGACTCGTTGACATCTGGCGCTGTAATCTAATGCAGGGTGATGTCTATTCGGTCGCGGCTGCAACTTGATATTATGTATGTAGCCCGCAAGCGTGAATATTATCTTTCGTCGCCGCAATGCTTGCCACTCTTTTTCTCGCGCTAATTATTACCCGTAAAACGTGTTGAGTAATTAGGTGGGGGCTATAGTGGACCTGGCGTCACATTTTTCCTGATTACTCTCGCCAATTTTTTACACTAGCACTATTCAGTCTGCGCGCGGTCATGACCTACCCTGGTAGAAATGAACCTAAGAACTGGCCAGTTACTGGGTAGAAACTAAATTGAAACCTAAGAACTAGCTAGTAACTAGTCAGTTCTTAGGTTTATTCTACGAGGGCACTTAGTATATTGCCAGTCTCGAGAGCTGGCTGGGTTTTCATTATTAGTTGAATTGAACACTTTTGAAGATTCAATTTACGCCCCGCATTGTTTCGCGCGCTGCTCCTCGAAATTACGCAAGTTCGCCGCGGCAACTTTGTTACGAAATCGTAAATGAACATTCAATGAAGCGCGATATTTTACGCTGCCGCTGCGGTGCAGCAATATTACACGCGGATGGGAAGCTTAGTTTTTAATTGAATTAGCGCAACCTCGCCGACCTTTCGATTTGCCGAATTCAAGGCGTATATTAAATTAAGGTATTTCTGCAGAGTAGTTAGCATGCAAATTTCAGAACGGAATAACTCTCTGATGCTAATTACTTTGCCGAATCACTTGATAGTCCGAAAATTGCGCGTCATATAAAAAAGCCGAACAAGTCAATCATGGTATGCAGCATGAAAGTTTTCAGAGCGACGAGATTCTCTTTTTTTTTTTTTTTGTTGTAACCGCGCGCTTGGTTTCGCTAAAAGCGCGGCAATGCCTGTAGGTGAGCATAAAATTTCGCTCCGTTGCACAGAGGCAGTCGTCAGACGTACAGAGACCGAAACGGACTGTATATACATTTCGCTCTTTCTCTGCATTAAAAACTTTCTCATTAATTTTTACGACTGGATACTTTAAACATTCTCTCTCTCGCTGTGCGTGTCTTGTCATTTTTGTTTTCCAGGCGATGTAGAAAGCGCGAAGCCCGCTATAATGGTCGAGTTTTTTTCGCGCGCAGCGGCCTTAATCCTTTAATTTGTAAAGTGCGGACACGTGTATACGTGCGCAGTACATTTTACACATTGCTGCAGAGAGTCAGTGCGATGGCACAAAAGCTGCATGAAAGCGGCCGCAGTGTGTGTGCCGCAAAGAGAAATAAGGCTCGGCCGAACTGCTTGGAGCACGAAGAAAACAGGTGAGCGCGCGAAAGAAACGAATAAATCAAAACTTGCGAGCAGTTGAGCGAGAAATGCCCCGGCGGTACCCCCCTTCCGCGCAGTTTTTACACTCGGCTCCGCTTTTCATTTCTCTCTCTCTCTCTCTCGTTTCATTCGCGTGTATAAATCTCTCAACTTCTTAGCTAGCGCGGGAGCTTTGGCCGACAGCGAGGCGGCGCTCCTTCGTTCGCGGCTGGTCGTCTGCGCGCGCGCCCGCGCGGCTGCGGAAGCGAGAGTCCGCAGTAATTTTAATAATCTGCAGGTTGCTCGTCGTATTTCGCATAACGAGGAGGCCGGCAAAGCGGTTACTATGGCATCGAGGTCTTAAGTCTCGTCTCGTCTCTCTCGTCCTGCTTTCTTTTTTCGCGTCGTTTCTCTACGCTTTTTTCACCCCCGCGCGAGCGCGCTGCAGCCGCGGAGACGTGTTTTTCTCCGGCGGAACGTTATCTTTTCCAACGGATTATGGCGGTACTTTTAAATTTCACTCAGGTGCATTCGGGGCTGCTGGGAGACTCGCCGGCGAGCTTCAAACGGGGGAGACTCTGGAGATGTAATTTCGAGCGATTACGGGCAAATTGTCGCCTCCCTGGCTGCTATGCGAATTCAGAGTTTTCCTTTTCTTCAACGCCGACGCGACTCTCTGCAAAGCTTTATATTCTGTGAATTTAATGATTTGTCGTCTTTACTTTAAAAGTCCGCCAAAAAATTCCTTGAATTAATTTTTCGGATAAAGAAACTCGCATTAACTTGGGATATGTGCGCAGACACGATGAAGATCAACAACGATTTCATTTTCCGCTGAAAACAGGAAAAATTAATAGCGCGAGAAAGCGAGGCGGAGCTTATTAATGAGCAAGCAGTCACGAAAACCATACCTCGGCGGCCGACATTGTGTGCTTACTTAACGGCAAGAGGAGAGAGAAAAAAAGAGAGAAAAGAGAAGAAAGCCTCGCCCCTCCGCCGCGCGGCTATGAATGAAAGATGAATCGAGCACGCTCTTCCGTCCAAACATAAAGGCGCCTCTTTCCCTAGCTCTCGCAAAGAGATCGGCCGCGAACCGAATGAATTTCGCAAAAGATACGCCGCACCCCTTCCTTTCCCTCCTCTCTCTCTCTCTCTCTCTGGCTCTCTCATTCTCCGCTTCGCTCCTTGAAAAGTATACACGAAGGGCGGCTCGATAAATAATGGCTAGCGCCGCGTATATCGACGCCGCCCAGATACACTACTCCCGCTCGGCCGAGAGACGGAGAAAGAGAGCACGAAATTTATTTATGCACCCGCGAGCACAGGCGGATAGAGAGAGAGAGAGAGAGAGAGAGAGAGACCGAGCGAGAGAAAATAAACTTGGCGCAGCGGCGGCGGTGGTATTTCCCCCGATCGCCTATTCGTCCTTCTCTGCGAGCGTGTGACAGCTTTATGGCCGGAAAGTCCGCGCGCGACCGATGAAAAGCTCATCCCTCACAGCCCCCCCTCTCCCCACACCTTTAGCCCATGCAAGATGCATTAAGATAACTCCGAGGGATTGCGTATATCGCGTCGAAAAAAAATATATATATAGTATGCGTCACTCTATTCGTGTATAATAACGCGATATTCATGGACCGCCACGGCGACTATTATTTTGTTCTTTGTTCGGGTATTCAGCGAGCGGAGAGAGGGATTTTCGCTGCGCCCGATCGACCGACTCGTTTTTATGCTGATTCGACGGTCCGTTATACCTCGCATGTTTTTTTTTTCGATGATTTAGCGCAAACACGCGCGCATCCGAATTCGCCTGTAAAAATTAATAATGCAGAATGAATCGCGACCCAGCCGGCTGCTCATTGGTATGCGGGTCGCGCAAACATTTTTCCAGTAGCATTACTGAAAAATTAAACGAAAATTTATGTGGATTCACGTGACCCGTTGCTAATGAAGCAGCAGCAGTCACAACAACAATATAACAAAAAAGCGACGATAGTTTTAGCAGAAATAATGCCACTATACCTTTGCAATCTGTACGGCTGCAGTTTAGCACAACAGCCCGGCGTCGCATCTCGTCGTCTAGACTCTTGAGTAGGCTTTCGAGTGGCGGACCGTTCCCGAGTCCACTTTCGCTCTTCACGCGCGAACGAAAGAGACTCCGCGCGCGCGGCAACACTGCAGCGCCGCAAGCACCCCTACACGGCTCTCGAGAAAAATAAACTCTCCTGCAGCTGAGCCGCCGGCGCTGGATAATCGTTTCCCCCGCCGTCATTACGCCGAGATCACGCTAAGCGAGCGCAATCACGGATGTGTTGCGCGCCCAAACGTTTTTCCCTACTGAGTGCCTGGCTAATGGGCTGACTGGCGGAAAAACCGTCGACGACTCGTCCGAACAGTCACGAAAGCTTGCGGAACCTTTCGATACGGCCCCGCCGCATTTTTGGAGTAACGAATTTTAATTGGAATTTGCGGCTTGTTTATGATGCAATGTGAATTGAAATTCATCTCAGGTTAAAAACAAGGTTTTTCCGAAAAAGGAGGGGGCTATTATCTATAACGTGCGCGTGTCTAATCAATTTTCGTACAGCGACGTAAACACGACGGCGACTCTATACCGGATCCTGACAACCAGCGCAAATAATTAGGTCTTACGCCGAGGCGACGATCGATCATGCAGAAAGGGTCCGGCTCACCATTAGCGCGCGTGTACGCTACTGGCTATGTTTTCCCCGATTAGGTCAGCCCTATTCACACACGCCTGTCGGTTATGCTCAGCCACGTGTGAAATTTTTTTCGGACCTCGACGAAGAAGAAAACCATTTTTTTAATATAACCAGCACGAAAGATGAATGATCTGCAATTTCCTGAGGGCGGAGAAACGCGCGTTTGATATAAATTATAAGACTCGCGATTGCAGAGATCCTTTTGCAGTAATAATATAATATAATATATGAACATTCAGTCGGGTCAACCTACTACTACTGATGCTAAGTTATTATTATCCCTGATAAACGTAGCGCTGCAGATTTATACATCATATATTTCCGCCTAATCTTTGTTCTCTGTATTACGTCCAGAAAAATTAGGGCTACATCATCAGCGTATTAATAGCATCGGTGGAGCAAAAGTTGCGCGAGTAATTCTTTATCACAGTAGTTGAAAGATGATACGTCCGATTCTCACGTCTGCATCAGCGATTACAGAACGATAGCAATCAACCAGGCGCGAGAAATAGGAAAGAGTATTAGTCGAGGGGCATCAGGAGCAGCAGCAGATCATTTATCGTACATAACGCGGAAAATGGAAGCATCGGGCAGAGGAACGAGTGGGAGGGGGATAGATAACGCTTACCGAACTAACAACGACTATATTTTTTGCTTCAACGGTGTCGGCAGTCACGACGTGCCCTCGCCCATTTTTTCCGGCGTCGATCCCTTTCCCATCTACTCCTCTTCCGCCGACCGAACACCCCAACCGTCTGATTTTCTTCCGAGCGCGCAATTCTTCTTCTTCTTCGTCGTCGTCGTCTTCCCGCTTGAAGGAGAGCAGACCCTCGACCCTATAGCTCCGCGAGTGCAAATTGTTACGAGGGTAAAAACAAATCAGTCCCGATTCCGGAGTAACGCGGTCGCGCTACCGTGAATTCGGTGCGCACGACTTGTTATGGATAAATAAATCGAATTTACAGGCTGAATAAGATCGATGTCGGAAGACAATTTAAAAAAGTGCATTAACTGTCCGCTCGCCCAGCTATTCTGGAGCGCGCCTGCACGCAGCTTCTATATCGAATGCCACTATGGAAACGTTGCTTTTCCTGGGGCATTATTCTCGTAATTTGAATATTCAACGAGTATAAAGTTAAGGTGAAAGACGACGCTTTTGTGCACGGTTTATGATAACAAACAAACTCGGTAAGCCGTTGACGGGAAGCCTCGGGAGATATTCGTTCGTATATCATTAGCGCGACGATCGCGGGTAGAAAAATATATTTCTTTACCTCGTTACTGCAGTCCAACGATGCAAAAACATTGATACGCCAGCCAGGAGCTATATACAGCGGCCGACGTCGATTATTTAACAATGGCCCCCAGCCCTCGTTCCCGACTGAGCCGTGTATAAAAATATACGTCAGGCGGACAGCTCGGATTCGCGTAGAGCACACACACACGGCTATGACTCTTGGCGCTAATGACCTCACTTTATCTCGTGCCCACCCTCTCTCTCTCTCTCTCTCGTTCTCTCTGTTGGATCGCGGGAGACAAATGATTCAGAGGCTTGTCATACCGGTGTGTATGGGCTCGTCGCGTGACTCCCAGCCGTGTATACACACAGCTATCGCGCACTCACGCTACACAAATTTTTAACGACGCCTTACTTTATCGAGATACCTACGCGTACACAGGACTCGCTAGCTGCTGCTCTCATCATCAAAATATGGAAATGTTCGGCGGGATTTCGTACGAAAAGTATGCTCTAATACTGTCGAGGGTGAATCGATGGTTTTTTTTTCACTTATAGGTGTACCAGTATTAGAGTAAAACAGTTCTGGAGACTTACTCAAAATTGACGATATTCATAATAATGAAGCAATGAGCAATATCGGTCGCAAAATTGATGAAGATACCGAGTTCTAAAGGGCTCGATACGATTGCGATCGTTTTATTTTTTTCTTTTTTGCACCACTATGATTTTCACGTCGTGTCTAAACGCTCTGGCACGAGGGAGGTCTCGAGCATGCCACGCGAGGCGGCAAAAACTTTTGCCGCGGTTCTCGGCCGCCGAGCCATACAGTTGTAAGCGCGGCTTCGCGTCTGACTCGCTCGAGATCGAATCACTAGTGCACGTCATTATTCGTTAATTCGAGTTATTACCCCCGTGATATCGCCTCCCCTGCAAAGGGAAAGTGATAATAATCGCGTTTACCCTCTCGCTGGCTACTTAAAACATTCATGAATAGGAAGCAAATCACGCATTGATTCGTCGTTTGTCACCAGCTCCTGCTTTACATACGTGTTGTACTTTTTCACGTTTACTAGGAAAATAACGCCTTAATTGTGCTTGATTGCTGCTTGATTTATTGTTTGTCCCCAATTTTATCATTAATATTGAAAAACTGTTCTCGTTAAGATTACTAACCTTCCTATTTTTTCTGATGTTTCAGGTCAGTATACGCAATATAGAGACTCTGCGGCAATACAGATTTCACGCGAGAGATGGTATTTTTGATGAGGAGAAAACTGTAAGTTGTACAATAAGAAGGCACTGTTCAGCAGACATTTAATTTAGTATAATCAAAATTCTTGTTAAAGAGGTCGATCTTTTCGATTACGATGAACGAACGGCAACAAGAGACCTACCTTAATTGTTGCTCTGTCTGCTGACGAACCAGTTTCCCTCAAAAAGATAAAAGGGTCTGCACACATGCATGCCAATTTCGCTCCTCATCCGGCAAACTCAAAGCAAGCATCAAGTCGAACGCACGTTTGCAGGATTTCAAAACCAAGGCGGCCAACTTGGATCGCGCAGTCAGTACTCGCAAGGGTCGTGATGTCGGCGGCGTCGCCGCATGTCAGACGCAAGCCTCGTACTTATAGGAGCCGTTACGACGACGACGACGACGTCGACGAAGGTGGCAGCACCAAAACACAAGGCTTCGAGATGAAACGGGTCGAGGTCACGGGGGGTGGGAACTGACGTAACGCGGCGCGCTAGGGTTCGAGACAATCAAAGCTTGTCTACCTTTACCTAATCGCTACACCTTTAGGGTCGATTATTCTGCTTCATGATAATGGAACTAATTCGCGATCCGATTCTAATGCACGTGCGTTTGGCTTTCGATGCAACGGACCATTTGTCCATTTAGTACGCGTCCGCATTCAATGCTTTGGCTGAAAAGAGTTCTCTGCAGGCCGCGTAAAAGCATTTACAGTTTTCAGTCTGTATTTACGGTCGACCCGGCCAACGCAACCATTTGCGCCCGGACTACTACGTTTACAGCATTATCGCTGCTCTCGCGCGTAATACAGCAAAGTGAGGGAGTGCTCGTGGCTATATTTGTGCCCAGCGGGCGAGTAGAGAGAGAGAGAGAGCGCGAAAGAGAAGCTGCACAGCGTCCGACGTAACGAAGGCAAACACCGTGTCGCCTGGGAGATCGAGCAGGCAGCCGCAGCAGCCAACGTTGTTCTATCTCTCTCTCTCTTATATGTGCTCGGGCTGCCGTTACTCGCTCGGCTGGCAGGCGCGTAACTAGGGATCTAGTTATCAACGACACCGATGCTTTAATAATGACATTTCGCCGGGGCTAAATTTGTCATTCGTTAATTTATACGTCGGCCGGCTGCTGCTGCTGCCACTGCCGCTGTGTTTTCCCACTACTCGTTCTCTATGTATATGTACGTTTATATGTATATAGTACAGGACGAAGCTGCGAGTGAACCAACCTCTACTCCTCTGACGTATATACAACGTATATAATGCCAACGTGGCGGCCGGTGCTCTCGCTACAATCTCGCTAATTAATCAATTTGAATTACGTCCTGCATTTTTAGGATCGAAAATCCAGAAACACATTCACTGGCGCCTAGCTAAACAACTATGCGAAATGCCCGAGTTTCCTCTGCACAATTTTGTAAACCATGATTTGAAAATATTCCGAGAGCTCGTAGTTATTAGCAAATAATAAAGGTGAAAAAAAACACTAACCACACTTCAGCACCCCCCGATATACAGCGACGAGCGACTCATTAATTAAATCAACGCACATATTTGTCCCGTTCTAGCGTACAACAGCTCACACACTCTCCGGCAGTCGAAAATTGCATCGCCGCACGCGCCCACACTCACATCCGGTCACAGGAAGAGGGTCACACACGTATATATAAAATACATGCACAGGGGGTCACAGCAGGGCTGCTAAGCTCCCTCGCGAGCGCGTCCTTTTTCTTTGCTGTATACACGGAAAAAAGGCGAGTCGCGCGCGAGCGGGAAAACGTTAATTTTACGGGATTTCCGATAGCGGCGCGGAGATCGTGAGCCCGTTAAATTTACGGTCCTTGTTGTTGCCTCTCGAGCCCGGAGGGCTGTAGAACGAGCGCGCGTGCCCGCTCACGCAGTTCAAAGTGAAAGTTAACCAATAAACAACGAGGAGAACAGCAGGCGCGCTGCCGCTGCGGATAAGTGTTCCGGAAAAACGCGATACCGTGTCCTTTGGCCTCCGCTTTTCACGTGGATTCCTATCTCTATGCTCTTTTTTTCATCACAGATACGAGGAGAGTATCAACAATTTCTCTATGTGCACGTGCACGCGCAGTAGCCTTTGACGCTGCTGCGAATTCCCGCGGACTCGCCGCGGAAAAAGGTCATTCGATATTCGCTTTTGCAATTATTACAAAACCAAGCTGCGCAGCACTAAGCCTTGCATTTTTCGAAAGCACTAAAACTGCGAGCATAAAGTACCGGAATTCATTGACGAGAATCAGGGGTAGTATAGTTGAGCAATTTTTTTTTTTTTTTATTACAGCGAGCAGCGTAATAGCGGGGAATCGCCAGGTGTTTCGCGTTAACGCTCGATTTTATTCGCTCTTTTACTGCGTACACCATATGTATATACGTAGATATAGCTGCGCGCGGACAAGCAGCAAAGCTAATGAAGGATTCGTTTGATTCGAGTGCAGTTATATAGCTTCGGTGTGCTCGCGCGTCTGACCGTAGCCGGTGATTACCTACTGCGCGCGCAAAGGCAGGCAGGCCAGGCTCTCGTAAAAAGGACAAAAACGAAGAAACGCAACGAGCACGGCTATACGACTCCACTGGCCTCGACAAAGCGTTCTCGATAAAAACAAAAGTGGCTGCCGGCAATAAAGATCGAAAGGACACGGCCACGCGGCTTATGAAGTGTTAATGCCCGGCTATTCACAGCTCCCTCCACTGGCTGTCTTTTTCTTCACCGAGTGTGTGCAGCCTACATAAGAATCGATGTAAAAGTAGTTGCTAAAAATAAACTGATCGAGGATTCGAAAAGATATACACTTATAATGCCTCGACGTTTCAGAAGCACCTCCAAAATTAGAACGTAATCTCCGCGGCGTGCAAGGAATCGTCAACAGGAAGCGACAATCACTTCCCGCGAGGGATCGGATATAAAAATACAACGCGCATCCTCCGGCGGATCTCCGTAAATCTAGCAACCCCTCGCGCGCGGCGCGACACACAAATCTCGCATCTCTCTCTCTCTCTTTCGGCTTCCAAAAATACCCGAGCATACACTCACACACATCCTTGGAGCGACTCATCCAGGAGAGTGCATCGTGCTTTAATATTCATTCGCAAAAGCCGAGCCGATACAACATTCATGACGCCGAAGTGTCAAGGCAAGGCGGGATGAAAATTTTACGCGGCGAGCTACTGGCAGCCGGCGAGGCGGCCTACATTTCCCCCCCGCGAATCGTGCGCTACGCGCGTTGATTTTCATCTGTATAGATAGGCTGCAGCGATACTCTACTGCGACAAGCCGTGCGAAAGTCTGTTGACACGCCTGATCGGATGCGGGACACTCGATGGGATGAGAGGGACTGCCAGGGACGGGAGCTGAATAGTTAAATCCGCGACAGACGAGCGAGCGAGGGAGAAGAATGTGCTAGGATGTGCATAGCTATAGGCCATGTAAAATTCACAGGCACGTCGAACGCTTTCCGCGCGCGAATCGCGGTCTGGCTTTTCTCTTTCCCAACTCGCCTGATTCTCGTACGCCTGATGCAAAGTGCATGTGAATAAACAAGGATGAGCCGGCAGTGTGGTCTCATGGTATATACAAAGCAGTTGGCCTGATTAGAATCGTGCTTTCGCGCGAAATCCGCTGCGCCTAGAGCGGCTTTCGTGCCGAGTGACGCGTGGAAAGGATATAGCCGCGATCAGCTTCCGAGATTCCGCAAGCTGAGGATATCGAGGGCCGCGCACGTTTCGGCTGAGCAAACCGCGGCAACCGCCGCTCATTGCCACTCGATCCGAGCTTGTTTGCGATTTTAGCCGTCACTTCTGCTTCCAGCCTCGAGAGAATTTCACAGCGCAGGCTCCGGCCTTTGTTTGCCAGCTCTTAATACTTTCTTCGCTTTTTCCGACGCGGCTTTTACGCCGGATTAACGCCTGATCGACGACGTATATTGCCGGATTTATCACTTTTATTTATGTTTTTTTTTTCTTTATAGATATGCTTCGTTACCGAACGCGCAACTCGATACGATTTTAAATCAAGACTATACCTCTTTTTAATTGACTCCCCGTAGCGACAATCAGCAGAGTCCGTTTTTAAAATAATTGAGAGAACAATCAAACACAATTTCAATTTGCTCTTCCACGTGCGAATGAAATACACGGGAAAAAAAACTCTACCTACAATATTACGAAAATTAACGACCCCCCCCCTCCTGCCCCACGTAAAGCTAAAAATAAATCTCTGCCGAGTGAGTTCAGTTCCGACGAGTCTCAATTATCATTAAATCAACAGTGCCGCAGCTCTCATCCGCAGTGTCAATCCCTTTATATCTCTCTCTCTCTCTCCCTCTTTCGGAAACGAAATTTTATTTGCAGTTCTGAAAAAGAGGGTGATCGCTGCAGCGCTAACCGACGTACTTAAAAAATATCGACGCTTTTTGTGCGAGCTTTTTCAGCCGGAGCCCAGCCATTGTTTTGCGCTCCGTGTTCGAGCAATTAATTTCCAGAGAGGCATCAGCGTATATAATAGCGAAATTCACGTCGGCTCTGCCCGATGCAGAAAGTAGTTCTATATACCGTCATCATTTTTGTCGTTCTTCGCATGCAGCCGATCGAACGCAGTGCCCGATCAAAGGTTATAACGAAATTCCCGGAGTCCATTAATCGTGCGCACCGAGCGAACTAATGCAACGCAATTTAAATCGTTTCACTAATGCATCGAACGCAATCGTTTGTAAATCGTATACGCCGATGTGGTCCGGGAGTATTTACAATTATTTCAGTAAGTCAATTATAGACTACTGCGATCGTTTGAACGACTGGGCAACGTTTCGGTGGTTTCGACTGCATCAAAGTATAAATATACAATAAGAAGCGACGTGAAATTTTGACGGGTTTATCAAGAGCATCGCAGAGAACGCGCGCGTTCGTAACAATGGAATTTCTCGGGAAAAAGCCGAGAGTAAAAGATTCAATTTAGTATAGCCGATAAAGAGCGAAGAAACAAGAAGAAGTGGCAAAAAAGTATAGAAGCAAACTCTGCTCGCAGCAGCAGCAGCGGCGGCGGCAGCGTGTATAAAAGTAAAAGTTACGAGTCAACAGGAGAGTTTAAAGAGCGGCCGTTGCAGCTGCCGCGCGCAGTTCGCGTAAGAAAAAACGAGAGCTCAAAGGCGATTGTTATCTCCCCGGGTGCGCCGGCCGTAAAACCGTGTAAAAAAGCTGGGGAGGGGGTGCTGCTAAATACCCGAAAATTCGGAACTAGGCGGTGAGCACACTGCAGTATTCGACGGAAAATAGTGCAACGTTTGTTTAGCGCAGCTGGCTTCGAATTCGCGACTTACTCCTACTATATTATAGCATTGTTTGTAAAAGTGGATTACGCGATGTACAGCCAGCCGGACGGCTTGTGTCTTTTCATCTACTCGCCTCTTTCTCCCTATTTATATAACTCGGCGCGTTTTAATTCTTTTTTAATACCTCGCCGAATGCAAATTCGCGAGTGGCGCGCTCTTCTCTTGCTGGTGCGAGATGCAGCTTTTTAATTTATCCCCGGCTACTCCCCGAGCGAGTTTCGTTTATTATCGCCGGGCTAAAGTAGCGCGCTTCGTCTTTATTACACAGAAGCAGCGCCGACGACGGTAGAGCTCCCGCCGCGCACTCCACTTCGCAAATAATAACAAGTCGGCACGTTTATTATGACTCGGAAGCGACACTGGCGCGAGCGCGTGCATTTTCAAATTAGGACTTTGTGCGCTGTGTATCTCGTCCTCATCCCCTCGAGCTCTCATTGCACCGAGAGGGAGAGAGTAGAGTAGAGGAAAAAGGAGACGGAGAATATAAGCATCTTGGCTCGGCTTCGTATCCAAGCGCACGGCGTGTACGTGTTATATGCCTCACTATACGTGCGCGCTCGAGTCTACATAATCAACGTTGCGCAAGAGATCGGCCGCTGCACGCACAGAGAATTGCCTGCGTTCTCGTACTATTTGCCACTTTTTTTTAGATTACGTACGAGTTCGTTCAATTTCCACGCGCGCCGGCTGCAATCTTTTAACATCATTTCAATATAAAGCTTTCAAGTTCGCCTGGACTGAAATGAGGTCAAACACGAAGCCGGTGAACGCGCGGGGGGCTCGGTGAGGGGATTCATATTAAATTCGAAAGAAATGACGAGCGAATTTTTGTCAGTTCCGACGACTCAAACTTTCGGCGATTATAAATTTCGGCTTCCACAGTAGTAGCGCACCGCGTGGCCTGTGGGTGTCGCATTGTCTGCGGCCAGAGTGCGACAATTCGCGCGCGCGCGCCTCCTCTTTTTGTTCTCGTTTGGCCGCAGCAGCAGCCCGCACCCGAGACAAAAGGGGAGAAACTCGCTCTCGGTCTTCCTATACTTTTCTCGGTCATCTCTCTGCCTTCGAGCCCTTCAGTCGTTGGCGCGAGACGCGCCGGGTGTTATAGACCCAAAACGAGCAAAGTTTCACGCGCTCGCGTACAACTTCCGGGATTTACAACTCTCCGGAATTTCCAACTAGTAGCTCTTAACAAAAGTCCGTAAAATAACTAAGACAGCGATCGGGGAGAGAGCGGGGGGGGCGGAGAAGAACGAGTCTCATCGGCGTGCTATATCGAAGCGCCAGCAGGAGTATCAGATAAAGAAGCGGCTGCAAGAGTGCAGAGAACAAACGAGCGTTCTGCTGTCACGTCGCACTTAAGCGTCCGGCACTCGTTCGCAATCTCCTTTCGGAGAATGTCGTAGGTGTGCGCCTCGTCACATCAAGAGTATTGGAGGCCCCGGGGAGACGGCGAAGGTGGCGTTTCGTGAATCGTGCCATCCGCCCGGGGCGCCCGGCTCTATAAATGCCGGTCACGTATACGGCCGAGTGTTGGCGGCTCGCGAGGAGGACGCCCCCGCTGCTGCTGCTGCTGCTGCTGCTGCACAAGGAGGGTACAAAATAAAAGGGAAACGGGCGAGAGCTAGCGGGAAAGTGCGGGAGGCTGCAGATAAAGCTAAAGAGCCGAAATAAAATAGGCGGGGGCCGCGAGGTAAGATGGATCAAGCCTGGAATCCGATGATGGGGCGCGAGGCAAGAAGAGCGGAACAAGGGGGAAACACAAATAATCCGGGATCGGGAATTGAAGCGAAACACACCCGCGAGTATTAATGAGAAAAAGAATGAAATTCAGCGAACCGGCAGGAACTGGAATTAAAAGCACGAGCACGCCGCTAATGTATTTAGCCTCCCCTTTGACCACTCCCGGCTAATCCCGATGCAACGTAAAAGCTCGGAAGAGAACCGCTATACTCCCGAGATGTGGACGGACAACTCTCTCTCTCTCTCACTCTCTGCGGTTGCCGCTGTTTTACGCTTCTATTTAGCCAGCCGTGATACCCGTGGAGATATTTCAATAATCCAGCGCGTGTACGCCGTCGACACAGAGTAGAGTAGAGAGAGAGAGAGAGAGAGAAAGCGAGTGAAAACTCGCCGCGATGTTCATGATGAATTCCGGATATCTACCTGCAGCAGTCACTATACACTGCGCGGAAACCAAGAGAAAGAGGGAAGCACGCGAAATCCGTAATATGCGCCCCAAGGAATTTGACGAAAATTTACGCAGGCTTACCGGCTGTACTATACGCAGGCGGCGAATTATTGCTAATGTAAAAGTTATATTGCAGCCGAGAATAAGGTACTAAGCTTTTGACTAAATGAAAAAACTTTAAAATCTTTTTAACAGACGTGGATTGAAAGATAATCACATTATTACGAGCCCATCTGCAGTGCGAATTGAGGAAAATAATTATTTCTAAAATCCTAAGTGGCACTCTACGCCCTTTGTATCGAAAACGTATTTTTGATTCGCCGGGAACCTTAAAAACATCGAAATTCATCAAAAGCTGAGATTTGGAAATCTGCACCGTTATACAAAGCTTTCTCTCTATTGAGGAAGCAATGTAATACATTGCTGGCGTCGCTCGGCCTTTCGCAATTTTGGCTGCTGGATAGATAGACATATACACGCAGTTCTCCTTCTGTCACAGGGCTCATCTTTTTGCTATTTCGGCTCACACGCATCAGACGGAATTACGTTCTTGTATCAGGCGCAGTATTAGCAAGCGCGTATTCCGCTGAGACGGGCGAGCTCGACTTCCCGGATACTCGTCGCGGCTACTAATACTGCATTCCTTTTTTTCCCGTTCCTTTGTTTTCGTTTTTGCTGAATTATCAGCGGCGGACGAAGAGCAAGAGAGAGAGAGAGAGAGAGGAGCGAGTGGCTATGACGGGCGCTTCTTTGTTCCGCGTCAATCCCAAGCGGATCTCTCGGCTCTTTCTTTTGGCGGCGCTTTTTTTTCTATACAGCCCAGCGCACGCTTCCTTCTCTCCTTTTGCTATATATACCTGTGCTTTTTTTATCGCAGTCGGTCCATTTGTCTGTGTGCATAGATCCCTAATGGCCAGCCGCGCCTCGTCGAGATGACTTTGTGCTTCGGTATATATAGTATTCGTCGAGAAAAGTCCGATTCGAATGTTTTGAAGCCGTTAATAAAGCGATTTGATTGGTTGGGAAACAAATATCCGGTCTGAATATAGTTACGATTTTGAACTCCTAACCTCAAGAAAATTGGGCGCGCGTAGATCGCATTGGATTTTGCTAGTATATATATAATATAAGTGTGTGCTGCGGAGCATACGTTAACCAAAGGACGATTATTTCTCCTTTGTTTTCGAAATCCGGCCGCGTGAAAAGGAATTTTCAACGGCAATTGCGGTATTAACACCGGCTGACGACGCGATATTGATCTGCCCCCCACCGGCTTTATTCCCTTATCAGCGGCTGGCGCTCTGTGTATTGTCCGGCTAAGGGAATCCATTTGTAGCTGTATATATATATAGCCTCGCACGCTCACAGAGGGAAAAGCAAACGAGAGATAGAGAGAAAGGCTGGATGAACGAGTCTAGGCCTCGGACCGAGGCTTCATCAGTATATACTAGTTTGCGAAAACAGCAATTAGCGGCCGCTGCTTCTACCCTCTCTTCAGCACTCCTCTACACGCCGAGAGAGGCGGCGCGGCGAACAACGCGATTATTGATACTTTAATTACCGTACTTTACTGCTTTAATGACGTTATTGTTTGCATCGTTTCGGCTCGACTTGCTCTACAGCGATGATGGCTTGAAAGCTCGGGAAAACAAGCCATACTGCGCGTGCGGTAGCCCCCGAGTGTTTACCTGCTCGCTCGCTCTCGCTGCTTGTCTCATTCTTTGCTGTATATAGCGCGGGCGTTACGCTGCGCAGTTCGCATCGAAACATAAAACGCTTCGGCGTGTACTCTGCGATCGAGGCTTATTTTTATTTCGTGGAAAATAAACGTCGGTGCCGCGCGCGCTGTAGGAAACGACGGATATTTCATTCGGAAAATAAAGCGTGTATAACGAGAATAGCGCTACTCAAGTCGCTCAATGGTTTAGCCGGAACATAGATTCAAAGAGCGAGTCGCGGTTATTATGACATTTCAGAGATTGCTCGTTTGATTAATCGAGTAGCGATTCTCGCTGTCACTCGTACTGTCTCGAGCTCCTGTCATTCTTTTCAATCGGGCTCGATTCCCAGTCGCGCTTGGCAATCGGGAAAAAAATCGAGCACCTCTCAAAGGGCTTGTAAATTCACAGAGAGACAGAGATCAAAGTTCAAAGAGAAGCGCGCGCGCTAAAATAATCTCTCGTTCCGACAGACAGCTACAGTCTGCAGTTGGACGAGCACAGCTTATATCTCGCGAGTTATAATTAAAATTATTTCGCAAGAATCTCATGGATTCGCTCAATTCTTCGAAATTTATCACATTTGATAAATTTACTTTTCCTTTATTCATCCCTATACTGCGGACCAAAGCAGCATTACTCTCGGCAGTTTCTGATTTCGCTTTCATTCTCACGGCGCACCATAGACCGTATTTCACGCTCCTCTATTTTTTTTAATTTGATTCCAACTATAGTCGGTTGTAAGCCGCCTCCTGCCGGTAGCCGATTACGAGTCAAAAGTATTGCGAGCTTGAAAAAAGCCCTCGGGTGAAACGACAACGCCTCTGGCGGTCAAGTGCCAGCAGGCAATTTCGCGCAGTAAAAGTCAAGCAAAGGCCGGTGGGAGGCTTCAGTGCAGTAACTAGTGTACGTCGAAAGAGCGGACGACAACAACGAGAGCCAGCTGAGGGAAAGAAATCAACGAAGCCCTGTACTTTCCAGACTATAGCATACCCCACGCAGTTCGGGCTTATACGCGTCACTTTATCCCAGCCGTTTGCTCGTATCTCGAGCACACGATCCGCGGCTGGCTCCCCGTTAGGCGCTATTTTGTTACAGCAGCAGTCTTAACCAAGCAGTTTATGAGCCGCCTCTTATACTGCCACCGCCTCGGCGCGTAATAACAAAGCCGCGACTTTGAATTTTGGCAGCGGCTTTATATCCGGAAGGATTAGCGTGTATAGTGGCCGGCAGGAGAATAGCCTCGAGAACACGGCAGTCGCATTCGCGAACATAATAATATACAGGTATATACAGCACGACTTGGCTAAGCCCACTTTGTTGTATGTGTATATATATGTGGGATCGTTCGACTTTCCGGTGATTTTCAGCGTCGATATCGATCGGTCTTTCCGGAGATTTGACTGATTCGGAAAACGCTCGGGGGAAAATTGCACGGAAAAGCGAGACAGCGAGTTTTTTTTTCGAAAAAGCGATCTGGAACGTTTACAGTGCGAGTCTCGCTTTACTGCATGCACTGAAGCGGAGACCGAGCCAAGACGAAAATTTCGCCGCTCGAGTGCCCGGGCAAATAAACGCGGGCGCATCCGTCGCTAATATCTGGGTCGACGAGCCTCCACTCGCCGAAAGGGGAACATTCGCGAAAATGCAAATGTTTTTCCCCGTGTTATTTCCGACTGCGCAAGTAAGATTATGTGTGTATGTGTATGCGCTCGCTGGGATTCCGTCGAATGTGGGACGCGGCTTTAGCGCTAGGTATTATACCTACGGAATTTCGGATTCATTTGCATTTTGATGGGCCGGCCTGCGGTTTAGCCTCTTTTTTTTGGATAACAAAGTCGCGGAGCTGGCAAACACTTGCACAGCATTCTGTGTTGGCAATTCTCATCAATACGAGAACTTTGCAAAAAAATTATAGTAGAAGACAAAGTAGATTCAAGCCTATATACGGCTCCGGAGAGAAACATAAGCTAGCAGCCCTGGAATATCCGAGTCGCGCTCACGTCGGCAAAGCAATCAGCTCCGAATTAATCATCGAAAACCTCGAAACACGCGCCGCCGGAGAACGTACAACACGAGAGAGGAGACGAAGGAGAGGGCGAATGCTGGTAGACTTAGTTTCCTCTCCCTTCGTAGTCGGCGTACTCAATTACTAGGAATCCAAGAAAGTCATTAGGGATAACCCACGAAAGCTCGCCGGGCTCGCAGAAGCGTTTGCCTTGCTCCTCTCCTCTCCTCTCTCTCTCTCTCTCTTCCACCTAAGTATATGCTCTCGCGTAACCTGCGCTCAAAGCCGCCACTGCAGCAGCATTTTCGTTTACTCATACAAATTCAAGACGGCACGCGTGTTTGCCCCGCGGGAGCTGGCTGCGGAGCTCTCTCAGAGCATTCCGGAGCTGCTGTAGCGAGGTATCAGTGGCTGAACGCTGGTCTGACTGCATTGTCGCGGGCAAAGAGAGAGAGAGAGAGAGAGAGAGAGGCAGCTACACACCTCGCTGCCTCCGCCGTGTTGATTGTTGACGCGGTGGGTATACAGCAAGCTATAGATGCCGGCTGAAGACGTCTCTGTCGCTCAGCTCTAGCAGTCCCGGCTCAAGGTACACACGTAATTAAACATGTTTGTGTATTTGCGCAGACGATTACGCATGCACATATTCATGTGCGCGTCTTGCTACTCGCATCTGTCGTCGGCGCCTCGCCTCTGTTCCGCTATGTGTGTTGCGGGGGTGGTTGCCAGTTCTGTATATATGTCTACTCTCAGTTCATATTTCTCGCTGCATATACGGAAGCAGCAGCAGTAGCAGAGAGTCTCTCGCGTGTCAATTACTCGCCGCTGCAGCGAATTGTCTTTCGTCGAGGAAGTAAAAGAAGAATGTGTATATACGCGCATTCGATCGATGCATCGCAGTTACTTAAGTTTTCAACGTGTATGTGGCTTCCGCCCGAGCGACGGTCTATACTCCACACGCTCAGGGTGTCGTTGACTTTTACTTTGCGCGCAACTTGACCCGAATCAGGGCTCGAAACTCGTGTGTACTTTGCTGAAAATGATCGACGTATGTTAGCTAGGCTTCCGCGTGCTTCCGTAGCATGAACTAAGTTCTCACAGCGGCATCACGAGAGCGCGCAGCTATTTCGCTATAGACGCACGCACGCATCGGATGGATATATAGATAAGGGATGATAAGGGAGGAGAGAGAGAGGGGGGAGCAGGGGCTGCATACAGGTCTCGACGGAGCGATTCGATTTGCGCCGGGGTCGCGCACGCGCTCGTTAATGCCTTCATTAATCACCGAGCCGCCCGCGGAATTCAGGCTACTGCGCGTACACACGCGCGCGCGCGCCCGCAGCTATATAAGTGCGGACCGCGGCCCCGGATATATATAGAGCTCGAAGGCGCAATGTCGCGCAGGGCGCCGGCGCGTCTGATGGCTAATTCGAGGCAGTAGCTGCAGCACCACAATGATCGGGAGATCGCGCGAGTGCCTCGCGTTCTCCGAGAGCCTGGGGCATCAGCTGTATATATACATATAGAGCTCTTCGACGCCAATATCGCGCGGATCCCGAGGGTCGGCGGTCCTTCCAATCCCCACCCCCGAACGATGAATATCGCGCGCATTTATGGATGCGTGCGTTATGTTGCTGCTGCTCTGCAGCCTCCGTGTGTGCTCTGAGGTCGACTCGCCCTTTGTATGTGTATTCAGCTGTGTGCCTGCGGTCTTTTGGCCCCCGCGTGTGTATTAGTTCACATGATTGTGCGCAGCCTGCCAATCTCCGTGTAGTTGGCCGACTGGCTGCTCGTGCTTACATGTGTATATATAGTCGTGTGACAGCCAGTCGCCGCCGCCGCGTCTTGTCTTGCCGTATGATCGCAGAGTAGCCCCTGATGTCTATGTGTGCTAACTATACCGCACTACTGCTATAGTATAGCCCTAACTTGTTGATGGGCGCGTGTGTGGCTCCAAGCCATGCACTATACAGTTATACACAGAGCGTAACAGCATTTTCTGCAGCTTGCTTTCATTGTCACATACAGGTCCACACGCTTGTGCGCCGCATTCACGGATACACTGTGCGAAGCCATATTGGCTAACTGCAGAGGGAATCACAAGGGACTGCGTGCGCGGTTTAATTAGTCATCAGGCTATACTGGTGAATAGGCCGTTCACGCTGCCGCCTCTGCCGCCTGCTGGGCGTGCTTTGAGGAATCAACCATTTCGGACCATCACCCACTCACAGGGAATGCATAATTTTCATTAAAAGGAATCACCGCCGTCGCTCTGATTATCGCCTCTCAATGTATACGCAATGACATGGATATAGCGTCATTCGGGTTTTAAAATATTTAAATGAAACGCGCCCGGGGCACGCTCGAATTCGGATTCGATTGAAATCTTTGAAAATTCAGGTGATACTTACTACGAACCCGCCGCGAGGTCATTTGCATTCGAAATTCATTTAGATAACGAGGCAGCTCTACATATTTAAAGGCGAGGCTTAGTTTTCGAGCGAGCACTTTGCTCCGAAGCCCGATTTTGCTTTGTACAGAGGTATCAGGTGTGGCCTAATTCTCTCTACACGTAAGTTGCCGGGATTATCATCAGGCGAGCCATAAGTCCCTTGAAATTATATACCCGCGTCATTTCAAAATGTCTCCATTTGCCATTTTGAAGAAGATAATGGCGACCATTACTTCGGGGCTTATATCAAACGGATCCCGCGTATACATCGATTCGAGGAAGCCATTAGCTTGATAGAATAAATCACGCGCGCGCACGATAATGAAAGTGGCTAGAAAAATTTTCCACTCATCGACTGCCCGCTCGCTCTCGAGGATTTTTCTTTTTCTTCGAATACGAAACTTTTGATAAGGCGTGTATTATTTACGTGCGTTCCTTGATTCGTGCGTGACTGAACTTTTTCTCTCTCTGCAGAGAAAGAGAGAGAGAGAAAATACCCCGATGACACGATATTTTTCGTCGACATGAAACCGACTCCCAACAGCCAGTCTGCTTACTTTACGTGAACTTTTGTTATCGAAGACCGTCATGAATAATTCACAAAGACTCGTATATAATTAGCCGACGAGATAGCAAATAGCTCAATTCAGAAAATTCGAGTCGAGAGTGTAAATAAATAGGGGGCTGCGCGATGGTGCTAATTAATTATTTACAAACGCATTGATTAATCGATGCCGGAGTAAAAAAAAACACTGGATTCTACAGACACTCGTACAAACGGCGCAGTCATTATAAACCGCAACGAAAATAAACCAAAGCGTCTGGAAATCGGGAATAAAATACCGAGAGGCCGAGCGGTCATAAATCGAGAGGCTACAAGCCTCGCGCCGGCCGAATCAATAATTACACCGAAATCGATCCGATTTCACCGATAGAGCGCATTTGCAGCCTGAGTTAAAAATGCGATTTAATCCTTTAGCCGCCTGGGTGCGCTACCGAGTTAATTACCCGCTTTGAATCGAAGCTCGCTCCCCCCGAGCAAAACTACGCGGCAGCTCACCGAATAATTTATAAGCACCGCGACGACTCTACTGAGCCGATGGCAGTGGCCGCATTGAAGTTGTCGTCGTCGTCGACGGAAAAAGCGACAAGACGACGTTAGTGCTGCTGCTGCGGCAATTATCGTTATTATCCCGGGTGTCCCCCTCTACCTCCCTGCCTGCTTGATGCCGCCCTTCGAATTCAAAGGCCTCGGCAACATCTGAACGACGGCGAACCCGACGTCATTATTCTATTGAGCTCGTAAGAAGTGCCAGCGAGCGCGTCTTGCGCGCGATAAGGAGAAGGGACATCCTGTGCGCGCGTGTGATGTGCATGTGATGTCTTCTGTCAGTCGTACCTACATATTTACACTGCTGATTCGACGTAATTTATCGTATAATCCATCAGAATACAGAAAGATACGCTACAGTGCATGGATTTAAACCTAAAGTATAATAGAGTAGCTCAACCACAAGACTCGAATTCAGAGGGCCATTGTCCCCGCGACTGAATAATCGCCGAGAGAGAAAGAGCGACTCTCTCCCAGGAGAGCTACACAAAGCCTCCCGCGCGCAGCAGTAGCTCAATTAATCAATCAGCGCGTTAATCTTGGCTCCAGTAGTCCGCAGCTCTTAACTCTTGGCCGCAACCTTTTGATTACAGGCGGAGATCGCGAGCGAAGCTGGACAGTCTTCCGCTAGCGCTGCTACTGCTGCTCTCGCTGATCCCAGAGGGCAGGTGCGCGAGGCAGCCGACTCCTCAGCAGGACGACGACCTCACGACCTACAACCCACGGGCCACCACCGAGATGGTCTACCAGCGCTTCGCCATCGAGCCGATGGACCAGACGGCCGTGATCGGCAGCAAGGTTACGCTGCCCTGCAGGGTGCTCAACCAGAAGGGCCCCATCCAGTGGACCAAGGATGACTTTGGCCTCGGTCGACAGAGGAACCTCACGGGTTTCGACCGGTACGCCATGATCGGCAGCGACGAGGAAGGTAAGTTGTTCATTTTTATATCGTTCTATATATTTTTTTTCATCGATTCGATTGTACGCGGCTCCGCCGTCGTAACTTTATTGGAAAAATATCGTATGAAAAAAATTAGCGAGAGCTCCAGTGCAGAGTCGTATAGAATTGAAAGTGGCCAATCGATATGCTACACGAGAGCCCAACCGCGAGAATTCGCAGCTTATTCGAGTTTAAATGAGTTTTGAAACATTCGCTGCGCTGCAGGTTCTTGCACGGCCTCTCGTCTGATCGATGCGCAAAACAAGTAAGCCTATATATGCATACCTATATAAGAGCTTCAGGCAGCCAAGCAGCAAATCCAAGACGCAGCGCTGCTGTATATATACAGTCGCTGATTAACGGCTCCGGCGAGTCTGTGCGCGGCAACTTTAGCCGAACCGCGCGCCTATACTCGGCGAGAATCTTGGTCGAATTGAGGCGCTATACTCTACTGCTGAAGTGGCCAAGGCCGTGGACGTTTTCATTAAGCCGTCGTTGTTTGCGTGCGCGAGAAGAGCCGAAATTCACAAGACGAGGCTCGTGACTCGCCCGAGTCAGCTTTTAATCGAATGGAATTCGCTCCGGGAATTCATCGCGTCAAGTAGATTCGTAAATATTTTTGAGAAATGAGCAGCTGATTCGAGAGGTCATTGACACCCGTGATTATGAGTCGCGCATTCTCGTACAGTAGGGCATCGCAAGAGAGAGCAACAAAGCGCGCGACATCCGGGCGCACGAAATTTGATCAGTCAACTATTACGCAGTCGCGCTGTGCACATATTTTTCGCGCACTACATTGTCCGACGGTCTGCAAAAACACGGGGAATTGGCTCGACAAACATTACGCGCGAATCAGCGATTGAAATTTTATCGCGCGATGAGCAGCAGCAGCAGCAGCAGAGCTTGCAAGCTCGTGCGATGTTCATTACTTCGCTCTATGCAGGCGCGCCGACGAACTAAACGAATTAAGTTCTCTCTCTCTCGCGCGCGCGCAGCCGATGGGTTTAACGTCACGGTTGTCAAGAGCAATCAACACCACGCGACGGACGTATTATACGGCCTGTGCATGGCCGCGCGAGTCTGCATTGTGCAGGCTGCCGAAAGCATGCTTGCTGATTTTCAATTCTGATTTTTCACTCGTCGCCTAGCTTCCACCGACGCGTCGTTTTTTATTAGTACATAGCCCGTGTTTCGCCCTTGCTTATATGTACTGTTTTTATTCCGTCCGTTTATGGATTCGAGAATAATTATAGCGATAAATAGCTGAGATTATTCGATCAGGAAGCAGGTAATTAATTTATAAGAGCTTCTATGTAGGTCATGCATTTATTTTTGTTGTAGAGTTATTTAATTAGAGATTACGATGTTGCTCGACGCGATTAATAAATTTATGACTCGCCGGCCATAATTCAGAAGGTATTAAGTTTAAACTATAAATTGAAGTGGCTCTTCCGACCCTGTATTCTCCGCTCGCACAATAATAGCCGCTATCTTCGGGGGCAAGTTGTTGTAGGTATGTGAAATGAGAGAACCCGCGAAAGTTTCGGTCTTACAAAACGAATCTCCATTTCCAAGTCGCCAACTTTCGACTCGAAACTCCCTACATAAACGATCTCGGAAAAAAGGGTCGACGTGTGCCGAAGAATATATGGCGCGGAAATCCTGACGCGATCATACGACGGAGGATAGCATGATATAGCCTCCTAATCCGGCAATTACTCTCCGCTTCTGCGCTTTTCGGGCTTGTCACACGACAATGGCTCAGAGCAGCCCCCGGAGCTCTTTTTTCCTCGCTCACCCTTCGTCGGCACTCTGTCTTTCCTCGACCCCTCTCCCCTAATATATATCCGCGTGTCGCATCAGGAGAGTCGACTCTCGTCGCACATATGCCGCGAGAGTAGACCTTTTTCCAAAAGGCTGTCGTATTGGAGGGATTAGACGCGTGATGGTCGTTTTGCAGCGTTTCGTATACTATAATGTCGCGCTGATGCTCTTCATTTGACTCGTCTAGCACACACGCGCGGATATGAACGGTAATCATTTCCGGCCCATTCACTCGACGTGCCAAGATCTCGCTAACGGCGGCGAGCCCTATTAGCAGCTCTCGCGACGTCTTAACGTCTTTCAATACGGGGGGCTGCAGGCGAGCACAGAATCAGCCAGCCCGACGACTTTCCGGCGAAAGTAATTATCGGAAATCCTTCATCCCGCCGCCGCCGCCGCGACTGAAGTCGTCGGGCCGTGACGGTAAGCGGAAACGAGAGACGGGCGCACAAAAGCTCTGCGCGCCCCGGGAAAAATCCGCCGGGAAATTCGTGTAATACGCGACGACCAGAGCTTGCAGTGGCCACTTGAACGAGCTTTTCGTCGCTGCACTGTTCGCGTTAATTATTTCGCGAATTCAGCGAGTTCATTAGCGGCGGAGGCCGCCGCGAGCTCAGCGAACTTACACCGATACACACGCGCCGCTGCATCGAGAGCTATATATATATATATATAGGTATATAGATCGGTGCGGGGGCGCCGGGCCAGAGCAGGTAGTTGCGGCGCCCAGGCCTAACCGATACTAATTTCGCGAGCGAGTTATGGCCGCTATTACATTGCCGCGCGTAATTCCCGCTGCCACCCGCCGTAGGCGGCTGCGATATCGACGGCTTCTGATTTAGTGTGCCAATAAACGAGACGTTAATTACGACGACGTTTCTCTTATGCCCGGGACGCGGGCCGGTTTAGAACGCGCGTTCCGCGGTATACATACTCTGGCAAACGATGCCCGCGATCTCCCCCGGGCTGCTTTTCCTGCAGCAGCTCGGACAGCCTATACCCCGAGAGACTCGGCCGAGGATTACCCAATGGCCTGCAGCGCATCTTCTTCCCGTAGCCGCTCGCGACTGATGGAAAAACTCGACGTTTATAACGTCAGTCGCTACAAAAAAGGAAGATCAATTAAGCGCGGGTATTCGTTTTTGCCCCTCATCAGGCTCGATTAACTTCCTTTTTCGTGCGCTCAAAGTTGATGCAATCAATTTTCGAGAGCAATCGCTCGCGCAAAGTTTCACGAAAGCTGCGCGGCAATGAGCTATACTCTGCTTGCAAGCGGGAGACTCCGAAAAATCCAATTTCTCGGCGCGGGAATCAATGCGCTTTTCGAGATCCACTTTATCGGCGCGACTGCATCATCCCACTTGGCGGTGAGCGAAGAATGGCGACCCAATTACAGCGTGAGAGAGCAATAGGACATAATGCTCATCGTATATAGAGATGTAGTAGCAATATACACAGCCGGGAGTATATATGTATACACATCGTCGAAGCTTCGCTGTCAATGCTGTCATCGCGGCTCTCAGATAAAGCCAAGAACTGTCGAACAAGTCGACAATGCGCTTCATTTAAGTCATCGCCGTGCGTCTGAGCCGGGATATATAGCTGCAGCAGATAACGCGACGTCAGCGCGCGTATATACACACGTACAAGTCTCGTTGCGGCTGCTATACCGTTGTTGTTCTCGCTGACGGGTGAGACGCGGAGGCGCTGCCGTAGACGTGTATATGTATACACCCGAGAGTATAGGAAGCCGACGCCTCGGGTGAACCTTCCGACGGATATATGCACAATGCGGCAGCGGCCCTAGAGCTTTTTATTCTCGCAGCTGCTCAGCTATACGCGACTGAATAGACGAGGATGCCTGGGCACGCCGAACAATGCACGAGAGTCTGGATTAGCAATCGCGGCTAATTGTGCCGTATAATCTCTGAGCTAATGCCACGCGCGGCATCAGTCAGTTCATGACGGAAAAGTCGAAAGTCCGCCTATACTCGCGTCTATCAGTTTCCTGCCGCGACTTTTATGTGTATTTATATTCTTCGGACGTCTTTCATGCCTGCAGGTGCGCCCGTATATAGTAAAAAAGTTCGCTCTCCGGGGAGCTCGTGATATGTAGGGAAAGTATATAGCGTCAATAGCGCGGACCCCTTCGGGAGAAAAGCGTCGAGAGGGTCAGGACTTGTATAAGTATATACCCGTCGTATGAGCAATTTTCTCGAAAGCGGAGCGAAGATTCGAAGCAAGCGAAAGCTTGTTTGGGAGAGGTAGCACACTGCGGAGATGCATAATTATATTATCACTGAATACTGGATTTTATCGGCGAATCTGAAAAGGTTCTTCGATGTAACATTAATGAACATCGTCGCGACGTCTCGAGATAAAAATTGAATGCGCCGCCAGTTATAAGCAGTACGTTATAAATTTAATGTCTACCCTTGTATAAGCAACATGTATTTTAAAAAGTAGATCGTGGGAATTACTTGGTTGGTTATTAATATGGTATATATAAAAAAAACGTGCAAAATCAATTACGAACGCGCACCGTATTAAACTGAACGGTCTCGTAATATTATCAGGAACAAATTTTGTTGCTGAAAACGTATTAAACCTCTGAATTTCACATTCGATCAGCCGTACTTCCATTGCTTGACACGCGCGCTGCGATAAATTCTCGAATTTCTCGAGTCCTCTCCTAGTGAGAGCAATACCCGTTGAACTATATATAAGTAAACATCTTAATCGGCACCTCGTCTTCTCTCCCTGATGGCAAGGTATATATTGTATAACAAGTAGCAGTGGGCGAACAGGTCCCAAGGGCATCTCCTTTGGCCGTTTCGAGCTTGTCTTCCCCCCTCCTCCTCATCCGGCTCAAAAGCTTTTGTCCTGCAAAGAGCTAGTTCCTGTCCCTCGCCTCGGCCTCGCAGCTGTTTGGTCACTTTAGCGCGCTAAATACTCGCCTCGGGTCGGTCAGAGCTTTTCCCGAGGATCTCCCTGTACACAGTAAAGCTATATATACACACATTACAACAGTCCCCACGAGCTTTCCGCAGGATGAGCTTCTTCGAAGCTGCATCATGACGGGTCACTAGTCGACTCTGCCCGCACCGCGGCGCGCGGTTCTTCCCACGCTTCTAAAAGCAAACTCCTCTCGCCGAGTGCGATTCTGATCGGTCGTTCTTATGCAGCTCCTCATTGTGATGGTAGATTTATACCGGCTTCTCTCTCTCTCTCTCTCTCCCGCGCCTTTCTTCCGCTGCCGCGGACTCCGAACCGTGGTGAATTCTTGGTAGATACTATATACAGGCTTCTTGCTTTGTGTACCGACACTCATCTCGAAGGCGCGCGCTGCTGTAGTGTGTGTACACAGTGCTGAATCTGTCTACCGCTCGGCTGTGCTCTGCTCGCGAAAGGTCGATTGAACGCCCGAGGGTAATGAAGACAGCGCAAAGCAAAGTCTGAGATATAGAGCCAATTGCGCTGGGAATATATTTCGCTGATGGCTGCTATCTCGAGACGCTTCTTTTTTGCGCAAATTCGATTTTATAAATAACTAATTTTTAGCTGCAATCACTCACACATTGATATACCAGCCGTAAAAACAAAGTCGACGCGCGCGCAGTAAAAGCGTGAAAATGCAGGGGAGAAGTGCGACACGTTTTATATATACGCACGAGTTCGCTGACGTCGGCGGGCATATTTCATACTCGCTGCTAAGAAATATGAAAGTCGTAAAAAACGGCGAGTGAGCGAGCGAGCGCCGCTAAAATACATAATAAAATCAAATTTGTATCGATTCCGTGTCGCTTTCCTCTCTTGACACGTCTCGTACACACGCAGCCGTACGTACGGCCTCTACTCTTGGATAAGAGCAATCAAGCGTGGTCGTAAAACGAGGCTTAGAATAATACGCGGGGCTTTGAGACGGCACGCGGATTTTTCGAGAGGGTCGATGTATATATATAGTAGCTGTATCGAATGCAATTGACAGCCGACATCGTTAAATTTTATGTCCTATCGATTCGACATGTCGCGATCTCGCTTTTCTCGTCAAATCAAATGAATTACATTTGACTTTATTGGATGATCGCTTTAGTGTGTAATTAAAGTCGGTCGAGTAGCTCGCGCGCGCGCGCAAGAAAAGACGATAATTGCCTGGAAGGATTGGCATTTCTTTTTTCTGTTCCATAATATAGTCCAATAATGAGCCTTAATTGCGCTGCTCCATTCGTTAATTCATTATTCACCCGCGTTTATATATATATATCATTGAAATTGTAACCAACTCTGAAAGAGAAACTAATTCGCTGTTCGCAGGTGACTTCTCGCTGCGCATTTACCCCGTGGAACTGGAGGACGACGGGGTGTACCAGTGCCAGGCTTCGCCGACCAACGACGGCCAGCCGGGTTTGCGTTCGCGTTTCGCCCGGCTGAGCGTGCTCGTGCCGCCCGAGAAGCCGAAAATCCTGCAGGGCGACTATCTCATGACCACCGAGGACAGGAAGATTACGCTCGAGTGCGTCAGCATCGCCGGCAAGCCACCCGCAGAGGTAAGTTTATCGGCAAAAGTTTTTTACTCTGCTATTTTTGCAATAAAGTTCTGCATATATATATAAGTAAAGCAAGTTTGACAAACTCGATGATGGGAATACCATGCATCGGGTGATAATCGCCTTTTCTCCTTCATTACGTAGCTGGTGACGAAGCATACCGTGTATCCCGCAGCTAAAGCCAAACGTTCTAATAACCTGCGTTAACTTCAATTACGCGGCTAACAAGGTGTTCGCGCGTGCTTGAAAACTGCCCCTATGCAACGACGCGGCGCACTCAATTTTCCATCCCCCCCCTCGTCGTCGGCGTAAAAAGACATTTAACTTTGTTATAACTCTCTCGCTCTCCCCACGATAATTCTGCATTATCCCCTGATAGCATTGCATTTTTGCCGGCGCATTACTTTGGTAATTCTTCTGTTTGCCGCGCGGAGTGTGCCGTGAAACGCCGGCACCATATACTTTATCTCGCGCGCCTCTCATCCGCTATAGTACACCATAACGAATTTATAAACCACCAGCAGCACAGCGCTGCCGGTGTGAAAGAGCTTCAAAATGTAAACTGCACTTTCCGCACTTCCAATGTCTATGTACATATATGTATGTGTGTATATACTGCTACAGCGTTGCACACGGGTGATGGAAGTAATTTGGGATTGAGGTCAATCCCTCTGGTAATCAACGCCCGGGAGCCGAACGATCGGGAGCGCGCGCGCGCTTGCAAGCTCCGTGGGTTATAAGTATGACTTGTAGATTGAGTTGTAATTTAATCGAGCTTAACTCGCGACTGAAAAAGAAGCTCTCTTCGATTAACTGTGTTTGTGTGTGTCTGTGTGAGAGATTGCGAGGGCAAACTCGATTCGAAGTCGGTCCTCGTGGATCTGTAAAAAAAGGCGGAAGCGAAACGAATACAGCGCGCGCGGCGTCGTTATTCGCGAGAAATTGGGAGAGAGAGAAAGAAAAAAACGAAGCGAAGAGGAGGATCCACGAGACGATCGAGGCTGTGCTGACTTTCGTCGGGAAATCGATTTTCGCGAAAGCCGATTTTCCCTAGCGAGATGAGGCTAATGCTGAATAATTATTTTCTCAGATTCTCTCGGTCTCGCTTTAATTACCGGCGCGCGCTAGCTCGACGGGCATCTATCACTTCGATCGCAAAATTTCCAAGAGTAATGTAGGGCCGCCGACAAAGTCGTCTTTGAAGTCAGTATAGCAGTGCTATTCAAGTCAGAGACGTAATTAAAGTAGATTCGCGTGTTGATAATCGCTTTGCATCTCTCGGGATTACGTATTCATATCCAAAGAAGCATGCCAAGCCAAATAAACGGTGCGGCGCCTCCTTAGTATGTAATCTCACTCCCTCGATTCAAGGGAGTGTATATATATGAGACTTTGCGAGAGGGTAATTAGGGCTGATTAAAAACACGAAAAACGGATTATATAAAAAAGTATAGCGACGATCGAACCGGCGGGAGAGAAAAAAAACATAATAATCGTCCGTTAAGCGAATGAGCGTCTCGTGAATTAGCAGTAGCGCAGAGCGAAGCACCCCCGCGGGCTGTAGCACTTGTATAGCTCTTTTCCTTTCCGTATATTCTTTTCGGCTTGTTCTCGACGACGACGACGACGACGACGACGACGACGCACTTGACCGGAGCCGTTCAAGCCTCTTGTCTCGCTCTGTCTCGTGTTCTCTCTTCCGCACTTGCTTTGTGCGCCCCTCGGGGCTGGCCGCTCGCTGCTACGTCATTTAAATCTCAGTGTCGTTAAGGTCTCGGCGACGTCGGCATGCGCGTATATGTGCAGTAGCAGCAAGCAGTAGCATACAGGAGCAGCGTAGTTTCTCTGACGCTGCAGCCACGCCAGCGTCGCAAGGGTGGAGGCTCCATTTCGCATGTAGTTTAAATACAATTAGGCCATAATTACAAAGTGGCCCCTTGCGCGCCCCTGCGCGAGAGCGCGCGCCCGTCTTCGCGTAATTAGGGACGTGTTTGTCTTGGCAGGCGAATCCGAGGAGTCATCACTCGGCTGTGTGTGTGTGTGTGTGTGTTTTCTTTCCCTTGTTTTTCTCTCGCGCTCTCTATCCTCGACTGCTTTTTGCAGTCCAGCCTTCTTACACTTCTCCCGTCCTTGCGCGCTTTGCTCTACATTATTCATAGCGCACTAATTATTTCGTTCGCTGCAGTATACCCGCGGGTTCTTATTTCCGTCGCGTGTACAGCTATACACAGTAGCACTACCTTCGCCATAGTAATATACTCCTTTTTCCAGCTGCCTTGTCTCTAATATACATTGTTCGTTTTTCTCCTAATATACTGTCGAGATGGACAATATGTACGCAAATTCAGGTCGCGTATATGCGATTTCCAGGAGCGATTACCTCCTCGCTATTTAAGGCTCTTTGAACCATCGACCGAACAGGATTTCCCGGCGCAGTAGCGCCTTGTACGGAAAGAGTTTAATTCCCGCGACGAAAGAGAGCAAAGGCTCGAGAGCTTCAAATATAGCGTAAGAAAATTCGCGGAAAGCCGGCCGCCGCGATCGATCCGGCGAGGACTTATAAGTCCGGGCATCGGACGTACGGCAAGTCTCGTTAACAGGTTTGCGGCCGGCAAGAGAAAGAGAGACGCGACGAGGAGCTACTGCGACATAGAAGGAGCTCCGCTATGATGGAATGAGTCGCGACCGAGGAGTTAAGTGCACGGCGAATGAGAAGGAGGTAAAGAGAGGAGCTTCCAGCAGCACTTCTCCGCTAAGCGCTAGCGAACGCCGACGACCGGCCGCTGCAGCCGAGTATCTTTGGCACTTAATTACGATGCAATTAAGCGCAATTGCTCCGCGTGAGTCGACTGAATTTCACCGAGGACGCCACTGCTGCTGCTGCTGCTGCTGCTAGTGTGCTGCAGAGAGAAAGAATTAAACGTTCTCTCGTTCACCGCCGCTTTGTCTTTCCTCAATTAAACTAATCCTTCGCCCGAGAAATTTCCTTATACACGAGTTCTCTCGCCCCCTCTGGCACTCGTCTGCGGCCCTCCGCTCGGATCTTTGAATTAACTCGCTGTCGCGTCTATAAAACCTTTTTCCTTCGCTCTTCTTCGATCCAACTTTTTTCTCTCCTAGTTCCTGTGTATTACATCGGAGCTACATCTCTCAGCGGGAATTCAAATTGCAAACTGCGCTATTTTAATGGACGCACGCGTAATTCTGGAAAATAGTCGAGCTCGAAGAAGCTCCTCGATCGTGACACACTGGAAAGAGAAACCCGAGGGGAGCCGAGACTATCGGAAATTATGGGAACAACCTCGGAAAAGTCGTTGGCTGCTGCTGCTACTGCTACGCTGCTGCAGCGTAAAGCACTTAAGGAAAGTTAACGCTGATTCTTTGAACCAGTTTTCTGCTCCTGTCCTCGCGGCCTCGGTTTTCCAGTGCGCTCTTTAGCGGAATCTTACGCCGCGGCGTGCAATAACCAATCCAAGAAACTTTGCGCGGAAAGTAAGTTGGATTTAGAGATCGATAATGATCGACGTGCAGGAAAGAGCAGCGAGAGGCTCGATTTTGATGAAAAGAGATATAGAATGGTATATTCAATGTAGCTGACTATAATGTACTTACGTATATTTATCGGCTGTTTGTGTCGAACCGTTCTCTCGAGCTGCGGAATTCTGGGCGACGTGCTGAAAATGCGAGACATAATTCGTTTAATATTTTTCGCTCCTTTGATGCGGCCACTTTCTTAATTAACTCGCAAGGCACACGCGGGACGCTAATTAATTTCGAAACGCGCGGCAAAAGAGACTCTCGTCGAGTGCGTTGGTATCGGAGATCCTCGTCAAAGAAAAGGGGCAAAACAAAAAAAAAAAAAAGAAGCCAAGGCGGCCAAAGGAAAAACGAGAAAGCCACAACAGTCCTCGGAAATTTTATCGCGCTAATCAAGATTCAGCGGCCAGCCAGCAGCGGGGGAGTGGGGCGATCAGCAGTAGTAGCCGGCAAATCGCCTCGCGAGAAGAAAAATCCGGCCCGATGAAACAGCGAAAGTCAATATAAAGTTGGAAAAGCCGTTTACCTTCCAAGCGGACGAGGCTTCCATTTCGTCTGACCGGTGTGCGCGCGCTGGCCGCTGCTCAAACCTTTGTTGTTCGCTTGTTAGCGCAGGGAGAGCCGAGAGGGAGTCTCGCTCGCCCACCGCACACATACAAAAGTTTCTATCGTCGAATCGGAATGGATGCGGAAAGTTCCTTATTAGTTTCTCCAAATCGATCGGACTACTCCAGTGCGGGGCTCGCTTATAACTGCGTGCACTCAAATCTGCGGTACGCCGCGACGATAATGCTGTTTACGAGCCTGGAAAACGGCCGGAATAATATACAGGGAGAGAGATACCGCCGGCCGCCGGTGCTGTAAAGGAAAAAGCTCGAGAGATAGGGACTATAAGCCCGAGCAGCATCGGAGCGAAAAGGGGGAAGGGGGAGAAAAATGCTGCGCCACTGTGCATCCGACTCTCTCGCGGGCGGTGTGAGTTTGAACGAGTTTTCCTCGAGGTCAAATTAAGCGAGCATCCGCAGACGCAGGAAGCGGCCGAGAATCTCTCGCCGGAATCTCTTTTTACCGCGCAGCCGAGTGCCCGGTGAAAAGTTGTGAATTTTTTCTTTTTTTGCAGCCACTCTGTCAAGAGAGAGAGAGAGAGGTGAAAACCAGCCCGAGCTAATATCTCGTCGCCGGCAGAAGCGCGATTCGTCAATATTGTCGAAATTAATGAGCGGAGTTATCGGAGCTGATAGAGACGAATGTTCCGGAGGGGGCGTTGCTTAATTGATTCGCAATCGTTATCAGGCTCCGAGGGGCCGTAGCCATATCGTTTAATGTACTGGTCAAAGACAGATGGGCTTTTCCGTCACGATCGGCGTGGAGCTAACTGGCGATCTGGGAAAAAAAAATGGTTGAGAAAATTGTTTATTGACCGAGCGCCGCGTGCCCTCGATTCCTTTATACTGCATATGAAGCAATAAAATCGAAGCCTGCGCAACCATAAAATTTTATACGACGAACTCGAGGAATTTGTCAGCTGGCTCTCGGTGAAATGCGACAAGTCGTCAAAAACTTGGATCCGCGTTCTCTCGCTGCGGCAAAATCTGGCTACATCTATATAGGCATTTTAGCACCGGCGTAAATCTTATTGGAAAAGAAAGCAAGTACATAATGGAATCCAAGCTGTGAGCCGCAAGAGCTTGCAGTCCAAGGATCAGAGTTATATTGGCCAGAGGAATCGGTATACGGTATATATACAGGTGCCGCGGTGCGCGCTCCAAGCATCGTCTGAGCGGATAATTTATAGCTGACTAAGGGGCGGAGGCGTTCGCGTCACGACTACTCGGATATCGCGCGCAGCTCCTCGCGGGGGCGCGTGTATCCGTATCCGAGGTGAAATCGTCGGCGAGAATTATTGAATCGGACGCTACTACTCGCTAATCGGATTAGCCGAGCAATGCGAAACAGCAGCAGTTGGCAGTCCCCCTTCATCGCGCATTAGCTAGTCTTGCTGTAATCGCGCGACGTCTCTAATGCGAGCTTTAATGGCCGACGAGGAGCTGCTATATATGCATGATTTATCGCGGGAGCGTGGCTGCGAAGACGCGCGGAGTCCGAGAGATGAGCCTAGTTTTCCGCCGAATTATTAAAGTCTGTGAGTCGCTGCACGGAGACTTCTAATTCCGTAAGCGATGGATTTATCGACGGGTCGACCGCTGAATTATGCAGGTCTGTTACTCGTATTGATTTTCTAGAAAATTGTTATTTTCGCGTCGCCTATAATTGTAATATCTACTACGCGAAACAGTCTTTCAGAAGAAAGCAGCAGCAATAAAATGAGTGCACAACAGCGCGCGAGAGTGTTTTTACTGCATCAGCCAGTAAATACGGCGCCCGATAAAACTAACGTTAACGTGTGCGAGCCTTCAATCATCGCCAATATTTTTGGCCCAACGAGGCTGGAAATAGGCCCCCGAGAGCCAGTAACCCCGTACTTTTCCCATAAAGTAGCAGCAGCAGCAGCCCAAACTTCTCGCATCTCCCCGCCGTATATAGTATGTAGTACATAACGCAACCGAAGAGTATAATAGCGAGAGGGCCTCCAAATCGAATCTCCGCTTGCACACGTACGGCGGCGCGCTGCTCCCGTCATTAGTTCGGCCATCCTATCGCCCGGTATATCATATTAACGAGCGCCGTTACCGCCTCGCGGATAACGAAACTTCTCTCTCTCTCTGTCTGTGGGCCAGGGTCCATATATTACGGACTATTTATTTAAGGGTCGCGATAAGAACTGCCGTGCATTAGGCGGCCGCGCGCCAGTGGAGCTTCTCGTGTGATTATACCGGCACTCCAATTTATTTTCGTGCAGCCCGCGCGCGTTAGAAGCGGCGGCGCGTGCCTCCTGCGCAGATTTTACTATCTCTCCCAGCAGCGGCACTGATGCGCGGCTCTTCGTCTTTTCCGCTCGCGATCGCACGTGGCTCGCGCGCCTACTACCGCCTATATATGCTTACGCCTCTATACTGCAGAGGTTTTTCTAAATGAAATCCAGTCAAACATAATTTATATCCGTATTTCATCAGACCCGAGTCAATGTGTTCAAATATACTGATGGAGGATAATCGATTTCCATTTGCATTTCCAGTGTATTTTCCGCGCTCGTTAATACACGTATATACGCGGCTGCGACGACACGACGCATAAAGAGTCATAAAAATCGCTTAATTCAGAATACATATATGTATAGGCAGCAGCATACATTATGCCACTTGCGAATGAAATATTTTTACTTTTTATGGGGCGTCAAACGCAATGCCGATACGCGCAACTTTTACGACCATCCGCCGCAGAGTGCGGATGAGGGTGGAGGCGGGGGGGGGGGGGGAAAAATGCCAACGATCGAATAACCCGAGCGTCGCGTCATCGCGCGCGCATACATCAGTCGCCGCAGCGATATTCGCTCGAAAAAATAAAAAAAATATTAGTCCGCGGAGAAAAAATATTTTTCCAAGTGCAGCGTTTTATACGAGTAGCGTCGGTTGATTGGAAAATTGTTTTGAAAGAGTCGCATATCGCGAGAATGGAGAGATGGCGTTTCCAAAGCACGGCCCTCTCTCAACTTTGTAATATAATAATCAGCTGATGGTTCGAGTGCGATTGAAAAGTCGAAAAGCAAATGCTCGCGATGATGATTCGCACACGTCGCGCTTTTAATTAGCGGCTCGTAAATTCGAGGAGATTCTGTCGGCAACGAGCTGGACATATTATTATGGTCGATAATACGCAGGGAGAGAGTAGTGCATTCAGAGGTCGTGGGATACTGCGGTGTGTGGCGCCGGGCGGCTAAATGTACCGGCGCTACGAAATGGGAGGACGATCGAAGCGCGGCACATATAACGTGCTCAGCTCTCATGGAGCGTTAAATTTTCTCTGGCCGAGTGCAGCTCTTGGAGCACCGTAGTATTGCGCCTCTATGCGTGCTGTATCGGTTCCTGCTTTTTACAGCCCGATTTCCCGCCTCGATTATCGATAATTGATACCGGCCCGCGGCATAATGAAATTATTGTCTTTGTTCAAAACTCTTCGGGAAACCCACGCGCAAACTGCATCAATTCCGCAAATTAGGAAAATTGCAATTTATCCGCTCGCGCTCGCGCGACGCACAGCCAAAGTTTCAATCTATATACGCGCGCGAATATATCGTATATACGCGCGTGCATAATGCCGACCGCCACCGCGCGTTTAATCCCATTAACCCGGAAGCGCGAGCGTCATTTGGTCGGATATTCACGATGTGGTATGGCGCGTCGGTGCGACTGCAATTTCGTATATTGAAAACGCGCGCAAGCAAGCAAGCAGGCAAGCACAAAGCGGAAAACGCAAAAACAAAGCCGCATAAGAAAAGCGCGCCGACGTCTGCGGTATTATTGCTCTCGGCGTAGTCGAGCATTATAAAGAGGCCGCCCGGCCAAGAGAAAATGCTGCGCATGATACACGCAGCTATGACATTATTCCGGTCAAGTAGCTTTCTCTATTATATACACACTTTACAATAAGCTGCAGAGGCAGAGAGCGAAGGAGATGCTGGGCGACGAGGGGAAGAGCTGTGCAAATATACCTATGTATCTAAAAGAACGAGCGCGCGCGAGTAGATTCTTGCCGAGGGCGAGGATGTAGTCTAGCTCTCTCTCTCTCTCTCTGGGTGTATATATATATGGGCACAATGCATTTTCCGAGATGAAGAAATTCGTGAGATTCCCGGCGAATATCTTCTCGACGGCGGAGGCGGGGATCAAAGCCAGCGCGCCGAGTCGTTTCCCAGATCTATGCGATGAAATAAATATGCGCGCGCGCCTGTGTGTGTGCATAGGCTTCTATTTGTTCGAGGCAGCGGGAAACCGATTCAGGCGCGGCGAAACTCAGATTATACTGTGTGTATGTGTGTATATATATATATATCGGTGATGCATATATCAACGTGCAGCCCCGGCATATACGCAAAAGCAGGAGAATGGGATCGGATTTGAATTTACGTTTTTTGTATGGTATATGCTCTTCGTACCCTATTGGCGCTCGATGATTTGAAACTTATACGTCTCTGTTTCCCAGATAGATTTGGAAGGTAGAAAAAAAATTGAATTTCATTTATAAAAATTGCGATGGGAAATCTAGTAATGAAATCAGAAGATAATATTCGATATTGGTTTGGTACAAATATTTTATTACTATAGCTGATACCTTTCAAACGCATATATAAACAATATTTTGTACGACTGATGAAACCGCCTTGAAATAATAGAAGTTGCTCAAGTAGTGCGAGTCGATATTGGTCAGACTTGCGGAATCCGCGAGAAATAATTTAAAGCTCGAGCCTCCCGAAAAGTTTGCCCACAAGGCACATGTAAGGGGCGCGAAGTCTGATATAAGTTAAAACTTTTGCTTGTTCCAGATCACGTGGATCGACGGCCTCGGCATTGTGCTGCACGAGGGCATCGAGACGCAGCAGTCCCAGTACCAGGACGGGCCGCTCTACAACGTCAAATCGATCCTGACCGTGACGCCGCGCAAGGAGCACCATAACACCACATTTACTTGTCAGAGTCAAAATGCGGCGGATCGCACGCCGCAGATAGCCAAGCTGCGCGTCGAGGTAATGTACTTTGCGTGCAGCAGCACCAGCTCACAGATTGAGAAAGCTGCAAGCCCCAACTTCCTTATATTCCCCATTCGCGCGCGCACGTGCACCGGCGTGCGGCTAATGACCGAAATCTTTGATGTTGCCTGCCCGCGGCGGATTACGCGCGCGCGCGCTTGTATACACCGCCGCGACTCTTATTAGAGGGATTTCTACGCGCCGAGATGGAGTGAGGAATTAGAGCTTCCACGGCGTATATACTCCGCTATACTGTGCAGCGCGAAAGCTTTTTATCTGCTTAACGGAGTTTGCTTTTCGCTCCGCCAATTTTTCAAACTAATTTCCGAAAAGCCGCGTTGAAAATTCAGCATAGGTGAGATTCGACCAACGAGTTGATAATGAACACGAATACACCTGTACCGAAAAATCGCGCAAATTCCCGTGCTCGCACGCTCACACCGCGATAAACGAATGCAAGAAGAAAAAAGCGACCGAGATGGAGACTGAAACGGAGCGAAAAAGTCTTGAACTCTGCACTCGCTCTAATAAAGCACAGGCGTCGACATTGTCCGCCGGAGCTTTCCAAGAAGCCAAAGCTTGCGAGTTCAAAGCCGGTACTTCCACAGCTGAATAAGGATATTAAGCGCGAGAGTCCGCTCCGATGGAGCTCTATGGGACTGGAGAAATGCGGCTAACGTCAAAAAATTTCCGTGCTCAGGTGAAAGTTTCAACGAATCTCCATCAGAGAGAGAGTTGTGCGGGCGCTTTGAAAACATGGAATATCGGGCGACTTCGCAATTATATAGGTATACATGAAAATCTGAATTCCAACGCGAAAGAGAAATTCCTCTCGCTAAGCGAGAGCTTGGAAAATCAAACGGCGGCTTGTAGAAAAAGAAACTCGCGAGGACGTGGAATCCTCGCTTAAATTTATCGCGCGGCTCTGGGGAATTGCCGCGACCGTCTTTCGCGGAATGACCCGGTGTATAAATCCGCGATTATATATAGTACATACATATATACGGAGCCGTTCGTTCTTCACACGTATATATATACAGGTACATCCTCGAGGCCAGCTCCGTTAGTCATTCGGGCCCGGACCTATGCTACCAGCTCCCTGCGCAGCATCACGGTTCGTTTGGCTCGGAAAAGAGTCTCGCGGCAGCAGCGGCTGCTATAGCCTAGCAAGTCTAGCATGCACGCGCGCACCAGAGGAAATAGCGAACTTTCGCGCTAACGAACAGCCTCGCTGTATATACATGTATCTGTACTGCAGAGAGATACACGTCGGGATTTTCTGTCTTTCGCCTTAAACTCTGCAGGCTTCCCTTGATCTCTCCTGCTATCCCCGTCCTCTCTCTTTCTCTCTCTCTCCGAAGCTACCGACTCAGTTTTTAAACTACTTTGTATTCCTGTGCAGGTCCGTTACGCGCCGAAGGTTTCGCTGAAGATTCTACACAGGCAGCAGAACGAGCAGATACGCGAAGGATCGGAACTTCGATTCAAGTGTCGTGCCGAGGGCAATCCGCCCAAAATGGAGTACAAGTGAGTTGAACGTCGCGTTTCTCTTTCTCTCTCTTTGTGTATGTATAGTGTGTACTAGTGTGTGTATACTGCAATCAGCTGCAAGCCACTACTGATTTCACCCGAACTCACGACCATGCATCGTTCAGAGCTCTTATCCGATTGTTTTCTTTTTCGACTCTACTCCCAGAATCTCTTCACGCCAACTGTCAAACTCTCTCTCTCTCGAAATTATGCCCCTCTCGAGTGATATTGCCTACAGCGCAAAGCCACACGCACGCAATAGTTGGCCGCGCTCTCGAGATAGGGCGAGAACAGGGCCGACCCGCTTTAATCGATACTCTGTGAAGAGGAATGTCAAATCTAGACTGGCTTTCAGCTGCACGCGCTCTTTATCGGCCGTTCGTGCGTTTGGCGCCCGATTGCTAATCTCTGCAGTGACGTTTGTCGACGAGAGCGCCGAGGAAAATCCTGATGTGTCTGTATATACGCCCGTACTGCACGGCCGGGAGAAAGATGAAGTGGTTTTTAATACACTGCGTGTGTAATTTTCGTCCCTACATGCGAGGGAAAAAAAAACATCGCGGACAATTCATTACATTTATTTGCCTAGCGTAAATATGCCGATATTTACGAATCTTATCTGGCGCGCACGCCATGTTGATTCACGAGGCGAAGAATGCGGGACTCGAGATTTAATCAGGGCGATTATCCTTGAGCGGCTTCGCGCCACACCGGCATCAGCCTTATCAAGCGGCCGGCTTTAAAAGTTTGAAAAATTTCTGCGTGGCACGTATACGGCAGAGATTCCCCGGTTTATTTTTCGGCCGCGGCCGACGGACTCGCGTTGACAGGTCCACATCGAGAAAAGACAGCTCAATTATTATTATTGCTTTATTTCGTGCGATCAATATACTTGGTTAATACTCGATTATTCGAGAAAAAGTTTCCCTGCTTTTCTATGTATGTCACAATCTGATACGGAAATTTTAGAGATTGCCCTTATAAACTGGGGCAATGGTCTGCGTCATCGCATATCCGTTTTTTTTTCTCTCGGAATTATGTAATAATCACCTGAACTCGGAATTCCCGAGCGATCCAAGCGATTAGTTGATTATAGAAATTTTCATTTAACTTTACTCTAAATGTCGGGTTCGCGTGAAAGGCCGTGCTTTCACGTCTTTATGCGCAGAACATTACAGGGCCGCTGTACTTCTGACTTACACAAAGTTACCGCACACCATATATACACAGCTTCGGGCTATAACATCACGTCTGCGCGGCGAGCCATGAAAGCCAGCAACTGTCAAACTCTGACAACTGCGAAACTTGAGCATATTTTTCCAGCGATTCCTTTTTAAATATATTTGCTATGGCAGTTCTGGACTATCGATGTGATATATCGGGAAAAGTTTTCGAGAAATTACTCGGCGATGGTAAAAGCAAAACCATCATTTCTCAAACTGGAGCGTTACATTACGCCCCGACTTTTTGCACACTCTTTTCGCATGCGTCGTATATAGCGATCGCATTAATCATCCTATCTCGGTAACTATACCGAGAGCTGCGAGTATTCGTCGTCATTAAAGTCTGAAATTCGCATATCTTGACTCTCGAGTCTAAACTGCAGATTAATATCGTCGAATTGCGTGTATAGCCTATACGCGCGCGTTCCGGATAGCGCGAAACGGTGTCGTTTTTTTTCCCTCTTCTGCAGCACGAATCCCAACGAAAATTCATCATTGGGTTTACTTTGGACTTTGCGTTCTCGACCTTATACAGTGTGGCTGTATATAGGCGAGCGCACGAGTAATAAATACGTATTAAGCAATCTCATGCGATATCCGACGGACTTTGAAATATGTGCTTCGCGCATACTCTTAATCCGATCCAATTAATTTTTTGCTCACGGCGTTCTTTGATTTCCATGAATATGCGCATAAAATAAACCCGAGCCCTTTCTGCTTTTTCCCCACCCGACAGATGGTACATCAACGACAAAATGGCGGTGGGCGACTACACGACCGAGATGATCATCCATAACGTAACGCGCGACTACCACGACGCGATAGTCAAGTGCGAGGTGTACAACGACGTCGGCAAGAGCGAAGAGACCAAGACTCTCGAAGTAACCTGTGAGTATTCCCGAAGAATCATCTCATCAGCTTTTCCACGAGCGCAATTTTTGATTTTTCGCATTGTCCATCAGACGGGCCGCAGTTCCGACATCCGCCTGTCTCGGTGCAGTCGCACTACGGCGCCTCGGAGACGCTCCAGTGCGACGTCGACGGCACCCCCCAGCCCGAGATCTACTGGACGCACGAGGAGTCGGACCGAATCCTGGCGACGACGCCCAACATCACGCTGACCGTGAGGCCGGAGAGCTCCGGGCGTTACTACTGCCACGCGCGCGTTCCCGGCTTCCCCGAGCTCACCGGCTCGGCCAACATCTACATCAGGGCGCCGCCCACCATCATCTCCCAGCGGACCCAGTATGTGCCCGACGAGGGCCTCATCAAGGTAAGCGTTCAAGCCAACGATCCTTGACTTTTTTATTTTTACAACGCGCGCTTCGGTCACTCCGCAGCTATCATACTTTGAAAAAGTCATCGCGGAGAGGCTGAATTAAAAACGCGACGACGAAGCTTTTGTTGGAACGTATACTAAAAAGCACTCTATCTCTGGCGAGTGATATCGAGTCCGAGGATACTGTCATTTTTCTTTTATGGCAGTTCTATACCGCGCGGGGGGTATAACGTTACGGACTGAAAGCTACGCTCGAATCATACTCAATATATATATATATATATATACGTGCAAAGTTTGCATGCAATTGAACGATCAGATAAAAGTTTCCGCGTTCGGTTATACGGCCGGCCTCTATATTGCAACGTTTCCGTGAAAATTCATTTTATAGTCGGCTGTAATGCGACAGCTCAATGAAATTTAATACAATTCGCGGAAAGCTGCGCGGAGCCATTAAAGCGCTCATGGCATAATTCGTCAATGTTGTATACCGGCCAAAATCAATATCGACTACATCGAGAAAGCAGAGCCGAAATAATAAACTTATTGCTTGTGTGTCCACAGGTGCAGTGCATAGCGATATCCGTGCCGAAAGCCGACTCGGTCGTCTGGAGCTTCGCCGGACGAGATCTCAATTTCTCGTCGAACAATACTCCGTTTTACAGGCACGAGGAGTACGAGCCTGAGCGAGTGGTCAGCACGGTCACACTCCTCGACCCCGTGTCCGCCTACTTCGGTGACTACAATTGCACGGTGACCAATGCCTACGGCACCGACTCGGCCGTCATCAAGCTCACGACCCACGGTAAGTTTCCGCACTAACTTTTACTCGTATAATTTTTCCTCGATTTTTCTCCAAGCTGGAAACAACTCATCGATCTTGTGTCTGTATATACGCAACGAGTATACACAGTATTATTAATAAACTGAAAAATATCGCTGCGTAGTTGGTCGCAACGCGATGGGAGTCTTAGCGGGATATTCCCATAATTCTCTTGCAGTGCGCGCAGCATCCGACTTGTTGGCTTTTAATTTCTTGACGTTTATGAATGTTTGCCTTGGCCTGAGAGGCGCCGCCGCGAGTGTATCTTTGAAATTACTCTGGAAATCTCGGCAATTTCAATGACTCGAAAATAAAAGATGAAAAACTTATCGAAAGTGAATATTGCCTCAAAGTTCGCGATGTGCATGTCAATAACTCGTAGCGAGTTTTTAAAGATGTGCAAAATACATCGCTGGAAAATTGCGGTAAAACCGATTGTACGAAAAGTCGTATTTTCTCTGAAAAAGAATTTCGTGTATCATCGCCTGACTGAAGCTCGATATCGAAAATCGTTATATTCTGCACAGAGTCAACTTTTTGAAAATTAAAAACCTCTTTTGTACGGCTACGGCGAAATGGATTTTTCATGTTCCCTTTTGATAGTACTCAGTTCGGCACTTGATTTTATTAGTTTGTTCAACCGCAAATCCGCACGCTTCTCTTGTTTATTTCTTTCACGTCGACATAATATCACAGAACACAGCAGCAGCAGCATCAACAGCACGGAAAACCTCATCACCAGTTTCAGCAAACAAAGATCAATCACACCCAGCATCATCAGAATTGCCCATCGCACTATATATATATCATAAACATTAATATAATACATCACATTTTTCTCTTGAGTTCATTACGCGCTATTAAACGAAGCATGACGCTTAGCGTTGATTCCAGTTGACTGGCAGCTCATCCTGATCGTCGTCGGGCTTGTCGTCTGCGTGATACTGATCGGCATCATAGTCATCCTCATTTTGCACTGTCGTGAGCGCATCAAGCAGCCGCAGCCGAAAGCCGCCCAGGCCCACGAGAACGACATGCGTAAGTACGACCACCGAGTGACCGACGCTTACATCTCGCTGTATACTCGCTCTGATGCTGATGAGAATGGAATTTGTCTTGTCGCCCCGACCGTGCGAGTTAAACACGTTGTTTAACTCTCCATATACTAAACTACCATTGTCGCACGCACGTGCGCAAAGTCATTTGAATGACGCGGCCGTCCTTCTCTGACTTTGTCGCGCAATAAAGATAGTCATAAAAACCGATAATTATCGATTGAGAGCGCGTTAGCGCGGCAATAACCTATCTTTGTATATACCGCGCGATGTTTTACGCCCAATAAAGCAGATGATTAATTATACTTAAAATCGCACAACTCGCTGTAATGTGTCGTTGCGACGAATTCGCTTGCATTCCATCAGTCATAGGCAGCGCAAAATAATCGACTCGCTCCCTTTCGATATATACAGCGGACGGGAAAAAAACCGACAAAATACACGAAAGGGAGTGAGGCCGAGATCTCGTAATGGAACGTCAGCGCAAAAACTGGCTTTGCAAAACAGAGTGAGCGCGGGGGAGAGAATGTCGATGTCCATGCATGTTTTAAAACCGAGAGCACCGCTGTATGTAGCGCGCGGCCGTGTGTTTTCCGGGGAAAAATACACAGAGCGTTATTGTGTGCGCGTATGAACGCCGGGACTTTTGATGAATTGCAGAGGAGACCGATTCGAACGCCGACCGCTACCGAGAAAGCGACCGGAGCAGCAATCTCTCGGACGTCAAGGCTGACATCCGCGCGGGCTCGAGCGTCAGTAATGCCGAGAGCGTGACTGCGCTGGACAGCGAGGGCGAGGGCAGCACCCGGGGGGTGAACGCTCTCGCGCTGGCCGGACCGGTGCCCAATCCAATCGCCGGATTCCGCTACAGCGCCGACTACACCGAGCCCTCCTTCCCGCCCAAGAGCAACGTGAGTTTTTTTTCATTTATACCCACATTTTCTCATGCTTCTATCATATTGTTCTATTCAATACGCTGCATATTCAACTACTATTTTTGCAATATAGAAAATGTGTCATCCGATGTCCCCTTTGCAGGACGGCAGCAACAACAACGGCTACGTGCCCTACGTCGACTACTCGCGCGACTACATGCCGCCCTCGACGCAGACGGGGATGGCCGCGTCGCGCGAGTCCCTCAGTAGGATTCCATCCAGCGGCATACTCGCCTCCAAGAAGATCGGATTGAGCTCGGCTAATTTGGGCGGCACGCCGCCGCCCCAGACGACCCCAATTATAGACCCACGCTTCTCCGCCACCTACGGCAACCCTTACCTCAGGTCAGTAGTGAGGAGAGACGCGCTCTTTCGAGCTTTATCTACTGAGCCGCGCCTCTAGCTCCGGAAGCGGATCAAGCCTGCTAACAATAACTCGATTTCAATTTACCCGCCCGCTCTCATAATTGCTCTCTGTCGCTCGTCGTCGGAATTTTCTTATACAGAAATACAGCACGCCGACATTCATTAATTAGCGCAACGACTTTGCTAATTACGAAAATCAAAGCTAACAAGATTTAGCCGCCCGCGCTATATATAATATACATAACAAGCGTCTTGGGACTTTGTCGCTCCGATTTTATTTAATTCATACTCTAATTGCATTAGCGCCACTCTCGCTTATGATATATACTGACGCAGAGCTTTTAGTCGTCGGTTATAATACAGTTGACGTATGTACATGCATACGCGAATAGACACGCTCGCATGAAAAAGGAATCATCAGGCAAATGGCGAAATTTCAACAGGAGCATCAGTTGCGACTAAAGCCAACTCTCTTCTTTTGAATTCGCAGAATGTCGGCGGCCGAGCAGCTGCGACACGCACCTCACACGGCCATACCCGGGGTGACGCCGGCGCCGCCGCCCTACACGCAAGCCATGCGGATGAATAACCTGAATACGCTGAACGGAGCTGGACCCCAGGTAATTTTCAGCCATCAATTATTATCATCCGCGTCTACAGGCCAGTGCATATCAGCCTCGAGTTTTCATCCCCCTCTCTCTGTTTCTCTCCATCCTGCAGCAGTTTCGCTCCTTTTTTCCCGCCGCTGATGAATACTCTTTCAATTAGCAGTCGATATACCGAGATTATAATCATAGCCGCGGTTACTTTTTTTCCTTCCACTGCTTTCGCGATCGCGCACTAATTAATACGTTAATTCCGTCGAGGAAATACTTTGTACGATAACAAACATAAATAAAAGTTTGAACGGCCTCTCGCGAAGAATCCGCCGCGATGCGCGATGACCCACATTCGAATTTCCGCATCCGTATACACGCGGCGGTCGGCTTTAAAATTCCAACCAGCCCGCGGGGGCAAAGCACGCAACAACAACTCCGAAGCCACAAAGCCACGAGCCGGCTCCTGTACTGCATCACTCGTCTCGCTCTACTCACCTGAGCGTGACGTGTCCTGCACTCTCCCGCCCCTGCCTCCCCGAATCCTAGAGTGACCGAAATCGATTTCCCCCGACACTCGGGGGACTGCCGAGCCGGTCGGAGAGAGATAGAGAGAGTGAGAGCCGAGTATCATCCAATTGATTAACGCTTAACCGGGACAGTCTTTGTTGTATGTGCAGGCGCCTCTGTCGGCCCACTACATAACCGGCGGACCGAACGGCGGAGTCGCCACGGTCAAGCGCACCTCGGCGGTGAGTACGCTGGCGACGCACGTATGAGGCCGGCAGATCGACTCGAACTAGACGACTCCTCGAGGACGCATCGAGCGGTCGCGACCCGCACCCGGCCGTCCAGCCGCCTCCGAGCGCGAGGAGCTGCTGCTGCTGCTGGAGGAGCGCGGCCAGGAGCTGTGCCAGCGCGCGGCCGAGGTCCAGGAGCTGCTGCGCCAGGCCCGCGAGCAGCGGCTCTCGTCCCAGCAGCCCGACGCAAAGCAGCGGAAGGGCAACGGCGAGGCGGTCCGCCAGTGCGAGAGACTCCTGCGCCAGCTGCGACGCGCCAGCAGCGAGCACCGCCGACTCCTGGAGCAGCGCAACGCCCAGCTGGAGCTCTACCTGCGGCGCCGGCTCAGCGCCGCGACCTCCCAGCTCGGCTGGGCCTCGTCCAGCCTCTCCATCGTCTCATCGGCCTGGAGCCTCGCGAGAGCCCCCAGCGCCTGCAGCCGGACCCACGACTCGGCCTCGCTCCTGCTCATCACCCCGCCCGCGCTCGAACTCCTCGAGCTGCCGGCGGGCCACTGAGTTAGTCGCGGTATGCTGATCTACGCGGTGATGCAGGCTTCCGAGACGCGCGGACGTTGCGACGACCCTCCGCACGCACTCCCCGCATTGTAAATTAGATAAGACGAATACGTATACATATTATACATATAAATATATATATTTAGACTCGCGCGAGTTTTCGGAGGAGCCGCGCGACCTCGTCGCGACGTCCGCGCAGCGAGTGTGTTTGTGTTATATATATATACATATACATATACTGTGTGCGAATGCGATGCGCCGCTTTGAAATTATAAATATATAAATAAGTATATACATATAGAGAGGGGGTTTTCTATAGGGGATTTTTGCCGACTACGCTACTGCATGAGAGGGGATCGAGAGGTGAAAGGGTGGTCAGAGACACAGCACGTTATTGACAATCTTCTATCGACGTACATACTCTTTTTATTCGTATATATAGGCTCTTGTTAAGATGTTCAAATAATTATTATAGAAAAAGTGCGCGCGGGACTGAGTTTTGCGGATCGCTTAGCATTCTTCCGCAGCTCTCCCGCGAGTTTCGAAGCACTCCGCGAAGCGAATCCATCGGTAATTACCATGTCGAATAGCAAAAGAGGAGAAAAAAAAATGTCGAGCCATCTTTCTTTTTTTATTTTCACGAAACCATATCCGGCGATAATTGGATCACTGGAGCACTCTCGAAAAGGCACTATACATAGACATGGTAATTCCGCTGCGGTTCCGCGCATTCCCTCTTACTCTCCTTCTCGCTCGCGAGTCTCGTAGGAGACGACTCGAATGAATGCAATTAGTCGCAGCGCAGCGAAAACTTCCGGCGCGTATATACGTGTGTGTATGTGTGTCGTGTGATCGACGATAGGAGAGAGAGAGTATAGAGTAGAGAATGCAGGTGCTGCGTACAAAAGCGTCGCGGGAACGCGGGAAGAGTAAAAAAAACGAGTAATCTCAGTAGTTTCAGCGTCGACGAGCCATTGAAAATGGCCCGCCGGCGGAGTAAGTTTCCACTTGGCCTGAAATGTATTATTCTACGACGAGGTTATAGAGAATTATAAAGCAAGCAAGGGAAATTTCGAGTAAACGGTGCGACGCGAGCGCGATTTTATTCGATGACAAAAAGCAAGTTACGGCTTTGATTGCCTCGATTTTTTTTTCCAACAAACTCGCGTATCACGCATAAGGAGTAATTTATATATTCTTGTGTAATAATCCACGCACGCGATATACAAAAGCACACGAAAAACTTTGATTCCAAAGTCGCTCGCGTCTGCCCGAGATAATATACCACACACACACACACACAAAACACGCAACGTTCCGATTGTGTTTGTATAAATTATTTAGCGACGAAAAGAGCTGAGAAATGGATAGGTCTATATATTTAAAGCAATTTAAAGATGATAAAACTAATAAAAAATTAAACCCGTTGTCAATATGAAACTTAGAGCCTATTATATATTATAAATATAAATAAACAGTTCGGCGGCACTAATTTTGCGGATTCTATTCGAAATGAGCGTCCTTGCTTTCAACTTGCGGCAAGAGTCGCTTTTCTGTAAATATACACAATTCTATACGTCTATCTCTCCCATACACCGCATTGATATTGGGTAAAACGAAACTTTGTGTGAGATTACGATCGTACGATAGACGAAATATATATTATATATGCGGTCCTCGTTTACTTTTCAAAAAGCAACAAACTATATCGCGTCGTTGTACAAAAAAAAAAATAACGCTGCCTATATCGTCATTTGTGAGCCGCGATTTCTTATCTCTGTAGGTATATAGGGGGATTTTCAAAGTTTCGTTAGCTCTTCGTGAATAACGCAAGCGCGCGCACGCGCCCGTTTCAAACTTTCCGGTAGAGTAAACAAAGAGGCACTATTACTACAACGCGTAATTTCGGCAAACAAGGTTTAAAATAAAATCTCTTTGTTATTGTTGAAAATTATCTTTGATTTTTCTCGCGTATATATATATTAACAAAGTGTTTGGCTTGTCGAGAGAAAAAATTTCGTTGTTACGTTTTCAAAGCTCTGGTCGAAATAAATGAAATATTTATCGTTATCATAATTATTATTGGTATTATTATATTATTATTATTATTATTGTCAGGCAATGAAAAATAAAGAAAGTCTGGAACCGGAACGTTTCAGTATATAGCAGCTCTATTGATTTCTGCCCTGTGGGTCGAAAAGAGAGAAAAAAAGTACTCGTACAGTGGTATGTTCAGCTTAAAAAAATCACTTTAAAAGCTATAAAAAAATTCTAGAGCGAATTCCGGGTGTATAGCGAAAATAATTGATATCGATAACGAAACAGGGTAGCCTATCAATTATTTAACGCAGAAAGAAGATAGGAAACGAACTTTAGGACCGCAAAAGCTTTACATAAAGGGCGCAGTCGGATAAGCCCCGCGCCGATATTAATATATTGACGTCGACAGAGAATTTTCGACGACTTGCTAATATTGTTCTCGGCGCGAGCGCTAGAAAGGGATTAATGGTATATGTATAATGATAACGAGTCGGCTGCAAGTGGCAAGGGGTAAAGCGTGCAATTACAAAAATACCGTTTTGTGAGAGCAGGCTGGTTTATCGAACGCGTGTACATATACAAGGAATGATTGAAATAGCGAGAAAGAGAGAAACATTTAAAATAAATAAGCCAAGGCAAAGTATTGTATAATTTATATAGAGGAGGAAGCGCAGAAGTATATATAAGTATAAAACAACTTTATATATTGCAGAGAGTCTTGTAAAATAGTAAATCGTGTACATAGTACGGAACAGGAGGAGGAGGAAAAGAAAAAGAATTATTACTCGCGGTATCTCTTTCGCGTACGTATACATATAAGTTTAGTTAGTTTTGTAATATCTGTGAATCACTATTTGAATATATCCTTCGGGTTTTGCCGTCGACCTACCTCGCGAGCTTTCTTCGAACGTGAACTTTCGTTTAAAATCGCAGTTTGAAATTTCGAGATGAGAAAAATTCGATGCAATCAGAAAAAAAAACTCATTTTGGCGAGTTTCGTTAGCGGCAAACCAGTTGATTCATATTTATAAATTGTTTATAATGAAGAGGCGAGATTTTATACTGTTATCTACATAAGACTTTGACGTACTTTTTAATTAAAAATGGAGTGTGCAGAAAAAAATATATATATATAAATAAAAATATAAATATATATAGGTATGCAATTACGTACGCACATACTTGCTCGGGATATTGCAAAAAAATTATTCGAGCTTCGAAAGCTCGTAAAAGAGAAAATAGCCGTTGTACAGGTGTAAAGATCTTTCGTAAGAAAAAAATTATGAAAAAAATATTAATAATGATCTAACGACGCCCCAGTATGTCCAGGAAGTGTCTAACACTTCCTTTTTTGACTTTGCAGCGTATATAATAAAAAAACACATATAAAGAGCACATCGGAGTGAATAAGAAAAATAAATAATTACAATCAATGTACTGGGTGGTCCTAGGCAATGTTGCAATTAGAGAAATTTATGTCGTTTTAAGAATAATACTAATAATAATTACAACAATAATAACATTTAATATAAATTATCATAAAAGTAATTATAAAAAAAAATAGATGAAATTGTCTTTTGCGATGCGGGATCACCCTATACGTATCAATTGGTTATCTGTCAATTATAATATAAACTCAATTCTACGTGCATTTATTCGCCTTTTAGTAGCTGTCGACCGAGAGTCACAAAGTAGCATCTCGAAGATCGACGTATATCTCAATCATGCGACGAGAAGTTGACAAGCGACGTTTCTACAAAGGGGATCGCAACGATTATACTAGACATTATTATATCGGATTTATCTAGTTTCTTTTGTATTTGATCATAATTCATGAAAGGAGCACAAATTTTCTGAGATATACATACCCGCATTATTGTATATTGACGGTGATTATCCTTTTTGACATTAAAAGCTCAATTACGTCATCTAATTATTCTTCCTCACAAGTATTTTCACTTTTTGCGATTCATTCTATACGTTGAGTTAAAATTTTATCGTGTTTAACAAATAAAACTTATTTTGATAACAGAGAACCGATGCGCTAATGTGATGCGCTGATCTACAAGTGTCAAAAGCACTCTCGTTTCAGCGTATGATCTGTGATAATATAGGAAAGTAGTTGAATATATAAAAGAAAACAAAGTATAGTTGCGTAGTATCATACTCCAATAATTTTTGAATTTATCTTAGAAAATTTGTCATCCTAAATTACCTGTCACAAATTGTGAAAATTAAAACGAATGGAAATATACTGAAACGTCGCTTCTCGACTCATCAATTTTCCGCTTGATTGACAGATTTTTTCGACTATGTTAAATGAATTTACAATATTTTACGACTCGGGCTCACGGCCTATTAACGATTCTTCGCAAAGTTTATCGCATAATACGATTTGCTCGAAATATACTTTGATCAGGAAACCGCCGCAGAAAATTACATTTGCTATTGGATACTCTCGTAACGACGAACCCAGTGGTTTCCTACCAAAGAAAATAATGAACGAGCGAGTTTGTAATTAATCGAAAAGTGACTTTTTAGAATTACGACTATAAATTCGCGTAGTGATATACATCGTAATACTGCATAATATAATCTATTTCTAATTCGACTGACCGACACCTTAGAAAAAGATAATAAAAAAAAATAAATAAAAACATATATCCCATATTTTTCTTGATGTTAAGCTTTTCCTCAGATGTTTAGGATACGATCTAAAAGAAACAAAAACATACACTAATCGAATTTTCATTGACTCGTTGCGCGCGACTGTGTATCTAATTATATATATATTCGAGAAAAAGGATAATCCCTGACGATTTGTTTCTCTCGTAATTTCGTGTCACCGAATCGCTTAATTCCAGAACACAGAGAGAATATCTTATTGTAAATTTCAATCGCTCGTTTTCTCTACACTATTATTCCTTTGTACGAAACATATCAATATTTGTATAACGCGTATACAGTTAGCGATATCGATTTTTAGTGTATACTATCTTGATTCTACGTTTCATAAAAACTCTGAGATTGTATACTGCGCAACGATGAAAATAATATAATCCTTCTTTTTACTCGACATTTTCTCTTCGTCGTATGTCGTACTATACAAACGGGGAAAAATATGAAATGATCGACGGACCAATTTCCACACTTGTCAAAGTCGATTAAAAACTTCCATAAAAATCGTAATCCAGTTTAACCGCATGAAAAGATATGCAATCGACAAACCCCGCAACTCTCAGTAATATTCAAGCGATAAAATCTTTTTTAATACTTTTAACTTTTATATACGCCACTTTAGTTTGTAAAAATGTTGAAAGTTGCACACTCAATTAACAGATTGTAAAAAAACCACGAAACAATTATATATAATCATACACGAATGCTAGCTATTAAACTTTAAATCGATATTGTTTTTTTTTCTATTTCAGTAGAATTTGAAGTTTCGTGAAAACGAGCATCTGTATGACTGTATGTAATGTTTCCTGTACGAGATATCACCTATATGCAAAAAGACTGTACTTCGTAACAAAACAAAAACATATACCGAGATCTATGCGCTATGGCAAACGAGTCAAAGAAAAGTAGAATAAGTGAAATCAAAAATAAAGGTAAATCAGACGAGCGACCTACAAACGTTGTTGAGCGCGTCAATTTTTCATACTCGAATGCAAGGAAGAAAGTGAAAACATCAACCCGATTACTGCGGGATCGTTTCTCTTTTGTATAATTAATAATTTTGCATTATATAGCTGTATACTGAAACGTTTGTTTGTGTGTGAAACCGAGCGAATTCTGGCCCAATGGACTATGGTTACGAAAAACTATAAATGCGATTTGAGTTCTCGTGCACAATGAATTAAGCGACTGCTGCTTCGAAAGAACCTAAGCGTCTGTTCCATATTTCTATATTAACGAAAACTCCTTTGCGCAACTCAGACCCAACAAATCAATACGCGAAAAACATTTTATACGTACCTGTTGAACGAAGTCGAAAAAGAAAACGAGAGCGCCAGGAAAGAAAAAAAAAGGAGATATCAGGGAATCCAACGTCAAAATATGTTATGTATAGAGTGTTAGATGCAAGGGTCGCCGTGGGTGCTTGCGTGACGAATTTCGCACTACTTCGTGTTCATTATTAAAAAAAAAAAAAAAAAAAATGTGAAAAGAAAAAGAAAAAAAAAGAAAGATGACTAATAAATACGAGATCTTCCGTTGATCGATAATTAAGGAGCACGTGAGACGCAAAAATGATCAAGCTATATCTTTAATTATCTCTCTACGTGACTGCAGTGTGCCAAGAAAAGAAAAAAAAATATAAAATACGCATTTCTATAAGAAGGTATTGCCTAAAATAATTGTAGAAATCTTCGTTTCGTCATTTTTTATTATTTCATTTATTTAAATATACGTCGTGTTAATTTTTATTTTGAGCTTTCTGTTAAGCCGATGCCAACCAAGAGCGAACCAAATGTTTCATTCACTCAAATATTCTTAGCAGAAAGCTGAAATAATTTTTTTGTTGCCAAAGACAATTTTTATGATTAATATTTTACGTTGTGTACATTTGTTTGAGTTTAATATTATCGCGCGACAAGTATATCATGGTCATGATTTGTCGCACCAGCGTCGAAAGTGCTTCGATTCGTCTATCTCATTCATATGAAGCGTATGTATCCGTAAACACATGCGTAACATACACTTCATCTCTATCATGCTCATCATCATCATCATTATTATTTTTTACTATTATTATTATTATAATATTTCGTTTTCAGTTTACTTAATTAAGCGCGTCATTTTTTCGTTATTGTAATACTCATGATGTATTCGCTATAAGTACGTATTATATTATAATTACGTGCCTTTTGTATATTTTTCATTGGCCTAAGAGCGCCGCGACATATATTATATTTATAATACGACACGCAACGATATAATATGTATTATCGATTGAGCTGTATCGATTTATTTTATACACTTTTTCGGAAGATTATGTATCGCAGCTGTTATTATTTCATTAAATCCTGCCATATTCTAATTCTACCAGTCTTTATTTTTGTTTATTTGCATTACTTCATTAATCAATCACCTTAATTGCTTTCACGCACTATACTGTTTTACACGTTTTGTTCTGGTAAGTTTTGACTTTTTCGTTACTATTCTAACACTATGTATAACACTAATTTTTAGTTGTTCGTTTTAACGTTGTTCGACAGCGGTTCTCCGAGCTTTCATGTACATCATCTTCACGTTTAGGAAATCACAATATCTCAAGTATAAATAAATAAAAGAAAAATAAAAAGAGATTTTGGCCATTGGAAAAAATTTGTATCGGTTGTATCGGCTTAATCGGATGCTCATATCTGCATGTGTCTAGTTGTACAAAATAATGGTAAACGCGCATCAAGTAAAAGAAAATAAACACTGCTCTAAAGAATCCTGTATCATATAAACGATTTGTATAACTGAACGAGCGAGTTGATTCGTTATAAGAGATATCAGAAATGAAAAAAAGTATTTGACCTTTTAACTCATGTTGAGTCTTATATTGCTCGAGTGAAAACGCTTTCTTGTCAAGGTGTGATGAAAAAAGCTACTCGTATGTATGCATATCCGGCGAGCTGAGAGATATGAGGGGCGTGCTCTTTTTCTCCGAGGCGCAAATGCATACAAGATGCTCAGATCTTTTTGCGCGCGCGCGCGCGCGAATGTCGAAACTGCGTCGACGAAGGCTGGTGCGATAAATACCTAATAACCTTCGGTCTAGCTCCGCATCAGTGACGATTATTACAAACGCTCAGCGAAACGTTATGTACGGCGAACAAGGGATCGCTTTTCGAGAAAGATGGAAAAGAAATGAAAACAAAACGCTATATACTGAGTAAGGATCGCATTGTAAATAGTCGAATGTCTTTGCATAATTGAAGCGCGAATTTTTTGTATAAACGACGAATAATAATAACGTATTTTTTACACGAATGCTTGATATTTTAAAGTTCTTCGATGAAACGTAGATACGGATGATTTTAAGGCTTTTGTTCCAGGAAGCAGAGCTGGCAAGAGAGGAAAAGAGCGGGCGTATATATGCTGCATTTGAGGATGAAATATTAAGTGTCTTTTCAGGAATCTTAAAAGCGATCCTTTAGTCGTTACTACTCGTGATTGTTCTAGATTGAAATATTATATATCGAATCATTACTATGTCTACATTCCTTTAACGAATCCACCACTATTACTTTACGAAGCTACCTGTACATACGAATTTTATATTCCTGCGAAAAATAAGAAAGCAAATAAATAAATAAAAAAGAAAACATGTCGAAACATCTTTGCCATTCATTGACTTTGTAGTGACAAGCTCATTTGTTGTAAATAAACATAATTTTCGAATTTTTCAATAAAAAATTTTAAAAAATCACTAATCTGTCTGCAGTTTTATTCATTGCTGTCAATTTTATTGTTTATACATTCTATAAAGTATACATGACGAGTTTTACAAAAACACTTTGTAAAAAATTACATTTTATAACAATTAATCAAGTCCACGAGTATCTTGATGTTCACTGCAAAGAAGACGATTCCAGCTGCCCAAATGTAGTTGAAGGAATCGATTCCTTTAAATTCTAGCAAGTATGCAGCAAACAGCCACAAACTTTGACTCAGTATCCAAGCAGCCAGTAGCACAACTGTTCTAGCAAGACTCATTTTCAAGTACGGTAAACAAATCGGAAGTAGAGATAGGAACCAAAAGAAGTACTGGGAGGTCATGACAGGATTAAATGTGACCATCGTTATAGCTTGCGTGAATAGAGCAAATGGTAGCTTCTCTTTTGTTGAGTAGCGAAAAGCAAGGGCTACCAATATGGAAACTTGTGGTAAAAACGTAAAGAATTTTTGTACAATTGTAGGTCCCTCATTGGCCGACAGATAGAGCATGTAAAAGAATACAGAAAAGTTGTGTCTCACGTCTTTTCTAACAAGATGGTAGATGAAACTTTCATCTATAAACTTTTTTCCATAAAATGCATAGCACAAGGCTGTCACATCAAACAGGGCTAACGCACATGGTACGATTAATTTTAGCTGCTTTCTGTTTGGTATAAACAAATTTTTCTCTCGGAGATACAGATACATAACTAGACTGAATGCTAACGGATATAGTCTAAAATGTATTGACAGAGCATGCACTATCCCAGTCATTATGATTTGATCGTTCTGTAATAAATACAAAGTCCACAATACAAAGTACACGGCCAGAGAATCCGCATTTCCTCTTGTTGATATGACTATTGCCAAGGGATTGTACAGCCATAAAAGTGCACACAGGTTGGCAGTTTGTGGCTTAAATTTTTGACAGATAAGGATTTTTCTCATTATTTTGGCAACTAATATGTCGACAACCGAGAAAAATACCTTACCACAATCTTGGTGTACATATATGTTTGGTGCCATAAGTAAAGCAAGCAGTGGTGTGTACCTATAGGTATGACGTTCATAAGGTGATCCACCTTTTGTCATATGACGAGCAGCATCAGTGTAAACTTTATAGTCCACATCAGTGTATGGTACTTTGAAATACTTATCGTGATAATTTGCATATGTAATAAGTAGAAGTCTCAATACGAAAGCAATAGCACAATGTATTTGCAGCGAAACTACTGTGTTTGACTGCATGGTTTTTTTCTTTGGCATAGATTTGCTGCTTTTAACACTTGGTGCTACGTGTTTCGTCATTTTGATGCAAGAAGTACGACTAGTTTTAAAGTTTTACTTTATTGCGCGCTGCTGCTCTTGCAACACAAACTTTGAACTTTTCAAATTCATTTTTACAATCATCCTTTTGTAAATTATTCTTATTTATCACACAAGCAGCATACGCTGAAGCTGATTCTCGACACTCCAGGACTAATGAGGGATACTTCCTGAATCTTTCCTTTGCACGTTTTACAGCATCCATGATTTACATACAATACTATGGTCTGAGCATCTTAAATTCTGCCTTCAATTTATTGATTTCTTCATCAGTGTGTGTGATGGAGTACAGAATAGGCCACAATGCAACAGTTCCACCAACGATTATGGACATCCAAGTAAAAGCCACAGGATAACGGTAAATAATACCCCTCTGTCCTAGTGTTAATTTCCTTTTTGGTGGCATAGCTTACTTTAAAACTTTTTTCTGAAACATAAAAATGTAGAGATATTCAAGATATAAAAGTCAGAAATCAGTAATATCACAAGCTTATAATGAAACTTACATAATCAACAGTATTGTGCTCATATGGTTTAGATATATCAATTCCTTCACATACTAGGGAAACAGCTGAATTTTTCATGCAACATTTCCTGAGTTCTTCAATAACTCCTTCGCATCTGGAGGGCTGATACACGTTCTCTGTTATTAAAAATAAAAATGAAAATGGGAATTGTAAAAATTATAGGTTATGAGCGCGCCGCTATTGCGTGGCCCTCAGATAATGCTCACCTTTTAAACACGTCTGTAGCTTACATGCAAGCTTCTTGCACGGATCAACGGTTGTCATTCGAAACGTCTAAAATAATTATCACATATTACTTTTATTGCACAAATAAACTACAAAGTTACTGCGTACCTTGGTTAGCTTCTTATCACATCTGATGATCGGTCTACTCTACTGATGGTGAAATAATAATAGTTGTTTCGAACGTTGGTAATGCAGAAGGTATACCGTTCAGAGTAGGTAGCGTACCGACAGTAGGGAAACGAAACGAGTAAGCGATCGGTAAAGTAGGCGAACTGTTTACCATCGTTTGGAATTCATCTCGTTATAACAAAACACACGGGGTTTTTACCATCATGTAAGTGATGGTGAAATTTCGACATTCTTTTTCTCTTCTCGGCTGATGGTAATATTTTTCGTTCTTCAGCTCGACGCGTATATAATCTGCGGTGCAGCAATACTTACACATGGTAAGTATTAATGTCTCGATATTCGCATCGCTGTCCCGCACGTGGGTTCCTTACTTACCTATATCATAAAACGAGAGGTCGATAACATATTTATAGCTCAAAACATTTTACACGCGAACCCGAATATCTTGGTATTTAAGTACCTCGTATTCAAGATTTCTGTTCAAGCAATTAATTTTCACGCGATAACATATGGTGTGAGGTAATGGAAAAAAAGTAAAACAAACATTTTTTCCAAAATGCCCGCAACACAAGGTATCGCTAATTTATTTCATTGATTAATAAATATAGGTGCCTAATGAATTCTGTAATGAGTATAGGTATCTGTACACATATTAACTATGAACTCTGCACTTTTGATGCGTCAGCGTGGGAAACGAAATAATCACACCTCTCCTAATACAAACACGTGAAACTAAAATGAGGAAAGTTGTAAGAGCTTAGAAAAGCAGAGAACTGTTTTTTCAACTGTAAAATCTTACAACTCAATTATCCAGCACCCCGAAAATTTAACGGAGCCTTAATCCGCGAGGCATTGTCGTCGCCGAGAGGAACTCGGGCCTCTGAAAACAAGCTTTTCTTATAATACAGTCTGCTGGTGCGCGAATTCACTTCGAATTTCAATCCGCGCTCTACTTTTCTCTCTGCTCCCAAAGGCGAAAGCAAAACTATCGTCGAGAAATCTTGAGAAAATATTTTCCTTTTTCCCTCGACGGCCGCCCCGAAGATTCGATCTCCGAAAAAGCGATCTCGCCGAATAGAATCGCATCGCATCCGCGGGCGCGCGCGCGTGCAGCGCAGGAAAAGCAACACGACGGCGGCACGGCCTTTGTTGCAGCCGAAAACTTTTTACCTGCCGCAGTCGCTCTCGGGCCGAATCTATACTATAACACAGGGAGAGACAGAGAAGAGAAAAGGACCCAGAAGGAGAGAGAGAGAGAGAGAGATCGCACGCCTTTGTCCCCCGTGCGCTCGGCAGATAGGAAATGAATGGCTCGTCGTTATACTCGAAAACGAGCGGAGGGGCGAGAGCAGGGGCTGCTGCCGCCGGCGCAGGAACGTCTGTCCTGTGCCCCCCACCCCGGACGGCTCCTGCTGCACGTCCTCGCGCTCGTGCGGTGGCGCGCTCTCGCGACGCATCCGCGAGTCCCTGGGCGCCCCCACCGCCGTCGAGCCGCCGTCGCCGCAGTCGAGCGGAGCAGCAGAGCTGCAGCCGCGGAGCAGATACACTAGTCGACGCGTCGCCGTCGAGAGTTCAGTACGAGTCGAGCATGCGGCCAGTGAAGGTCGGCCTGTCGTGCTCAACGCTATAAGTGAAAAACTTGAAAACGGTGCTCGTCTCGCGAGACAGCACGCGCACACACGCTCGACAATCGACATCAAAGTAGAAGACAACAACACCTCCAGTGCGAGCATACGCACGTGAGACTGCACAAGTGTACACAGCGACTGTATTATTTTTGTTTTACACTGCACAAGTTCGAGTGTTGCGCGAAGGTGCGCGCGGGTTTTCTTTCTGAAAAAAAGTGATCTTCGAAAAAGTGCGAGTGTGTCGTCGGCGTCGAAGCGCTGAGGCGCGCGCCAGACGGACAACAGTGTGACCCAGAGAGCAGAGGCAATGGCTCGACGACTCTCGTTCACGTGATATTCGAAGGCTGCAAGAGAAGCTGGCTCTTTCTCTCCCTGCTCGCGCAGCCCTCCTCCTAGCGCAGCTTCCTACGACAGACTCGAGATCAAGACTCGATCATGGCTCGAGCGAAGAGCATCACAAGTTGGGCCCTCGGCGCGCTGGCCTGGTGCGGCCTGCTGTCCTTGCTGCTGCTGCGGGGCGCGAGTGCCTCGTGCCACTGGTCGACCGACGGCAATGACACGCACTCGGCCGTCTGCAGCCTGCGCACCCTCGACCCCTCGGCCATGGCAGCGCTCTTCCCCTCGCTCGACAGGAGCCTCAAGCTGCGACTCAGCTGCAGCAGCGTGCACCACTTCGAGAGCACGCTCTCCGGCGAGAGCTGGAACCGACTGAAGGGCCTCCACGAGCTCAGCATCGAGGGCTGCAAGCTCCTGCGCATCCCCGACGCCGCTTTCCAGCCGCTCGCCGAACTCAAGCGGCTCAGCGTGCAGACCCTGAACGTCGAGTGGGGCGTCACCAGGAGCCTCGAGCTCTCCTCCGACGCGTTCGCCGGGCTTCGCGAGCTCCAGGTCCTCGAGCTCGTCGACAGCAACCTCAAGGCCCTGCCGGCCAACGTGCTCTGCGGCCTGAGCAACCTGCAGGTGCTCAACCTCACCGGCAACCAGTTCAGCAACGTCAGCGACGTCGGCTTCGCGGATAACCGGCTCAGTCGGGCCGATTGCCACGCGGACATCCGCGCGCTCGACCTCTCGCGCAACGAGCTCCGCAGCCTGCCCGACGACAGCTCGCTCTCGAGCCTGCGCCAGCTGCAGGAGCTCATGCTCCAGCACAACTTCATCGACGACATCTCCAGCGACGCGCTCACCGGCCTCACCAACTTGCGCGTCTTCAACGTCAGCTACAACAATCTCAACTCGCTGCCGAACTCGCTGTTCGCGAGCACGCGCGACCTCCAGGAGATTCACCTGCAGTTCAATCAGCTGCGCGAGCTGCCGCGCGGCACCTTCACCAGGCTCGAGCATCTGCTCGTGCTGAACCTCGCGGGCAACCGGCTCGGCAGCGACTTCGTCAACGAGACCACCTTCGTCGGGCTCATCCGGCTGATCGTCCTCGACCTCTCCTACAACCAGCTCACGCACATCAGCGAGCTCATGTTCAAGGACCTCTTCTTCCTGCAGATCCTCGACCTGCGGAACAACTCGATCAGCCACGTAGAGAGCAACGCCTTCAGGCCGCTCTACAATCTGCACACCCTCGAGCTCTCGGACAACCGGCTGCACGCCATCGGGCCCCAGCTCTTCAACGGGCTCTTCGTGCTCAATCGGCTCACGCTCTCCGGCAACCTCGTCTCGAGCATCGACCCGCTGGCCTTCCGCAACTGCTCGGACCTCAAGGAGCTCGATCTCAGCGGCAACGAGCTGACCAGCGTGCCCGAGGCCCTGCGAAATCTCAACTTTCTCAAGACCCTCGACCTCGGCGAGAACAGGATCAGCGAGTTTCACAACGGCTCCTTCCACAATCTGCACCAGCTGACGGGTCTGCGGCTCATCGGGAACGAGATCGGTAACTTGACGCGCGGCATGCTCTGGGACCTGCCGAATCTCCAGATCCTCAACCTCGCGCGAAACAAGGTGCAGCACGTCGAGAGGGACACGTTCGAGCGCAACGGCAAGCTCGAGGCGATCCGGCTCGACGGCAACTTCCTCTCCGACATCAACGGCGTCTTCGCCAGCATCGCGAGCCTGCTGCTGCTCAACCTCTCGGAGAATCACATCGAGTGGTTCGACTACGCCTTCATCCCGAGCAACCTCAAGTGGCTCGACATCCACGGCAACTTCATCGAGAAGCTCGACAACTACTACAAGATCCGCGACCAGAAAGTGCGCACCCTCGACGCGAGCCACAACCGCATCACCGAGCTCACGCCGCTCTCGGTGCCCGACAGCGTCGAGCTGCTCTTCATCAACAACAACTACATCACCAGCGTCCGGCCCAACACATTCACCGGCAAGGTCAACCTCACCCGCGTCGATATGTACGCCAACATGATCGAGAGCATGGAGCTGACCTCGCTGCGGCTGACCCCGGTGCCCGAGGGCAAGCTCCTGCCCGAGTTCTACATCGGCGGCAACCCCTTCAACTGCAACTGCTCGATGGACTGGCTGCCGGTGATCAACAACATGAGCGCGCTGCGCCAGCACCCCCGCGTGATGGACCTCGACAACGCCATGTGCCGCGTCTCCGGGCCCCGGGGCACCGCCATCGTGCCCGCCTCGATGGCCAAGCCCGAGCAGTTCCTCTGCCGCTACGAGGCCCACTGCTTCGCCCTCTGCCATTGCTGCGACTTTGACGCCTGCGATTGCGAGATGACCTGCCCCTCGGACTGCAAGTGCTACCACGACCAGACCTGGAACACCAACGTCGTCGACTGCTCGGGCCTGGGCACCCGCGAGATACCCCGGCGCATTCCCATGGACGCGACCGAGGTCTACCTCGACGGCAACGACCTGCGCGAGCTCCAGAACCACGTGTTCATCGGCCGCAAGAACATGCGCGTCCTCTACGTTAACGGCAGTGGCATCGAGTCCATCCAGAACCGCACTTTCAACGGACTGAACAACCTGCAGGTGCTGCACCTCGAGGACAACCGCATCCGCGAGCTCAAGGGCTTCGAGTTCGAGCACCTCGCCCACCTGCGCGAGCTCTACCTGCAGAACAACCTCATCAACTACATCGGCAACCTCACGCTCTTCCCGCTGCGCTCGCTCGAGATCCTCAGGCTGCACGGCAATCGGCTGGTCACCTTCCCCGTCTGGCAGGTCAGCCTCAACGGCAGGCTCACCGAGCTCTCGCTCGGCGGCAACCCCTGGTCCTGTCGCTGCAAGTTCATGCAGGAGCTGACCTCCTGGGTCTCGGACAACGCGCACAAGGTCATCGACGCCAGCGACGTCTGGTGCTACAACAACGAGGCCAGGCCGGCCTACAGGCGCCGTCTCAACGTCAACGAGACCGCCTGCTCGGACTACTTCGCCCAGGGCGGCGTCATCGAGAGCATCATGGTCTCGGACTACCTGCCCATGGTCGCGGCCACCCTCTCGGCCATCCTGCTGCTGCTCGTCCTCGCCGTGCTGGCCTTCATCTTCCGGGAGCCGGTGCGCACCTGGGCGTACTCGCGCTACGGCGTGCGCTTCTGGGCCAAGGCCGCCGCGCCCGAGGACAAGGACCGCCTCTACGACGGCTACGTCTGCTACAGCCCCAAGGACGAGGAGTTCGTGCTGCACAATCTGGCGGTCGAGCTGGAGCACGGCGTGGCCGGGCTGCAGCTGTGCCTGCACCACCGGGACCTGCCCTGTCTGCGCGCCGCGGCGCCCGTCGTCCTCGAGGCCGCCGAGGCCTCGAAGCGCGTGGTCATCGTGCTGACGCGCAACTTCCTGCAGACCGAGTGGTCGCGCTTCGAGTTCCGCGCGGCGCTGCACGAGGCTCTGCGGGGTCGACCCGGCCAGCTGGTCATCGTGCAGGCCGGCCCCGTCGGCCACGAGGCCGAGAACGACCTCGAGCTGAGGCCCTACCTGCGCACCGCCGTCATCCTGCGCTGGGACGACAAGAGGTTCTGGGAGCGGCTGCGCTACGCCCTGCCGGCCGGCGACGCGCTGCGCCGCAAGTCCTCCTCGCTCTACAGGCGCAACGTCAACACCTACACGCTCGAGGGCCGGCCCGAGAAGGGCGGCGGCACGAGCCTCCGGGTCTCCGAGCACATCGCCGCGGGCCACCACCCGCTCTTCAAGGACTCGGCCGAGCTGATGCAGGCGCCGCCCGCCTACTCGAGCACGGCGACCCTCGGCCACCACAACAACACGGCGACGCTGGGCCTGGGCCCGCGCGTGCCCGAGGCCGGCGCCGTGCTGGCCGGGGCGCACCCGGGCCGCGAGACGCCGGCGAGCGGAGCCAGCCCGAGTCCGCGGCTCACCATGAACCGGGCCTACCAGGAGCCCTCGATGGACGGGCCGAACGACGCCAGCAGGCGGCCCCTCTCCGAGCACATCTACTCGTCCATCGACTCGGACTACTCGACCCTCGAGCGCAACGCCTGGAGGCAGCACAACCAGCAGCACCAGCACCAGCACCACCAGCATCATCATCATCAGCAGCAGCAGCAGCAGCCGCCGCCGCAGGCCGGCCAGGCCTACCTCGTCTAGTTGCGAGCGCTGCTGCCTCGCCCGACGAACCGTTATACGCGCTGCTGAGGAGAGCAGCCTTTCTGTGCACCGATGTATTACGCGAGTCTATACGATTCCTCCATATACGCTTGGGGCAAAATTCACGCTCTTTCTCTGATGTATACTGTGCGCGTTTAAATTGTATCGAAGCTGCTGCCGCCGCCGCCGCCGCCGCCGCTGTTGCTCCTGTTTTTCAGTTCCGCGTGTGGTGCGTTTTCGTTGTAATATATTGTCTTCGCTGCTGTGTGTGAGTCTTCGGATATAATTTTGTATAATCGCTGAAAATGATGATGATAAAGGCTTGTCTCGCGAGTGTCGGGAGAAAAACGAAAAGTTGACGATTATCAGTGAACGCCTATATTGCGAAAATGACTGTGTTTGGTTCGAGTCGTCACGAGAGAAAAGACACAAGTTTCCTATGGACTGATAAGCGTAAGTAAGGATAATGGCGTTTGCGGACTGGTTCGCTGAGTGAGAATTGTACACGTTTTTCCTTTCTGTTATATCGACGGACTCTGCGAACTGCCGATGGCCTACCTCGCCAAACTGACTAGAGCGCGCGGAGTGTGAGTGCGAGTGCGATAGAAAACGCTTTTACTTAAGAAATAAAACTTATTCTATATTATATATATAAATGCTTAATGGATAGTGTGTCGCGGGCGAGACAGCGCCGATGCCTCGACCACGGCACTCGCTGTTCTCGGCTCGCGCACACACACGCGCTCGGCTGTACATACTTATTTAAAAAGAAAAAAAATTGACCGTCTACGCGAGAAAGAGAGAATTGGTATTGTAAATGTTTTTCCGATTGAGTGTGCGAGTGAGCGTGTGTCTGACGTTGCGCGGAGAGAATACTGTATGCTTTTGAAGTGCGAATTTTCGTAGGAAAGTCTTGGAACTTTAGATAGGCAATTTTTTATAATTTTATATTGACTGCTGAACGAAGGCTGTTGTACGATATGTAAATATGTATTTACCGAATAATCTTTCGCCTCGTGTAAGATATATTCTCGATTTTAGGTTCTCTCGAAATAAAAGTGGAAAAAGAAGCGAATTCGAATGTAATATGTCGTATCCACGATCACGCAGGATCACATGCGTTGCGTGTATGTATTATGCACACGCGAATGTGTATATATATACAGACATAATATTTGCTAAACTCCAATAATTTAATTTATGTGAATAAATTTATAACTTACGTTATTGTTTCAAAGTAAACAAAATTGTCTTATGATTTACCTCGATTCCTCCTCCCACCAAATTCACAAAAATCTTGACCCAATCTCATAATAATGAAAAAAAAAAAAAAAAAATAAAACAAAATAAAAGTCGCATCGCCGCAATGAATTCACTGACAAAACATATTAGAGCGTGTAATATTTTCACGAGAAAAAGAAAGCAGGCTTAGAGCAACACTCAAGTGGTGGCGTGTGCCCTTAAAATAACATCGACATCGTCGCGCACGGTACACACGCTCTTCCGTGTGTGTGTGTGTGTGTGTCTGTCTGTCGACAGATTGCCGAAGTTTAAGTGCTCGAGAGATAAGATTGAATATTTACAGAGTAAATATGAGAGATCGCGCTCGCGTTTACGAGTATAGAGAGGGATTGCACAAGATTCTCTTCCTTCGCTTTATTACACTCAGTGGTGCCATTGAAATTTCAAAACGAGGGCCAATCGCACCGAGAGCGCATTCACACAATCAAATCGTTCATTCGTAACCGGAAACGCGGTCGATTAGTCGATTTTGCTCGCGAGGCATTGGAATCACGAGCGCGGATATGTAGAGCGGTTTATGTATCTCTCCAATGTGTGAGAGCAAACACACTTGAGCGGGTTCATTAGTTGCTCGAGTAGCAAGTGCAGCTCGTTCAATTTTTGAAATTCATTTCTCGATTAGTTTCGCGCCTATTAATAATTTCCATTTCGTTATCGTTATTATTGAAAATTCGAATATTTCAATTTGGATAAAACGGAGTATAGGTGAAACATTCAAATGTATCGAGTCCGGCCAAGCAATTTCGCACGAGTATAAAGCCGCTAACGTAATCCGCGAACAGCGAGAAAAAACTGTTTACTCCAGTCCGACCTTTTTCAAGCAAAAGCTCGTTGGGTGCTTTCCGTGGCCGAGCGAACGCGGCGGGAGAAAAGTCGATCGGCGTTATATACGAGTCGCGTGTCGGCGATTAATCATCCGCTTCCTAAACGCGGCCCCGAACGATCTCGTTTCCGACTTCCGACGTGTCATAACAATTTGCGCGCGTGAGCAGGGATACAGCAGAGAGTGCGCGGACCTGCACGTCGTCATCATTTCGCACAGTGTGTGTGTGTGTGTGTGTGTGTGCTAGCCATTTCGAATTTCACAGTCTAGAAACTCGCGTAATTCCCCCATTAGCCGTTGCCCCCGCCGATCTCGTTCTGCTCGCTCCGAAAATGCAACGCCAACCCGCGCGAGCTTATTAACGCCCGCGTATATACATATATATGATACATAAGCAGGCTGATTAGCATCTCGCGACACTTGGCCCTTTTTCCCTCCAGCTCTCGCGGCACACTCCATCCTCGCGAGGAAAAAACAAAGAAGCCGGGGAGAAAGAAAGGGGCCGACGAAGTTATCTGGCTTTCGTGCGGGAAAAGCTCTTTCCGTTTCTTTTTTATCATTTTCATTATTCAGGCCGAGTGCTGGTAGCGGCGGAATTAGCCGCGGCTGCGAGATTGCACGCACGCCTTCTCTAAAGAGGGGAGGAAAATTTTTCTCCTTTTTATGCCCCAAGCGATTATTCGGGCTTCAGCGGGGAATTAATTTGATTATTTTATACCGCGCGAGTGGCGAGTTTGTTAATTTTATTAAATATACTATACATAGGGCACCTCGGGCGCGTCTCCTTAATTAGTTGGTCGTATATAAAAAGCAAATTTAAATTAATTCTTTTACAAATAATAGTATCATATACGTAAATAATTTATGCGTATAAATACAAAGTAGCTTTAAATCGACGAATGCAAGTTAACGCACATCAGGACTTTTAGTTTCAGCTGTCCCGAATGAAACTATTCCACATCACTATACGCTATACTTACCACTGTGCGAGCTGGCATTCTTTACAAAGCGAATAAAAAATTCAATTTGCGTTATATGTCTCTCGCGCGAACACGATATTTTTCTTCATAATTTAGCAATATTGACGCGGGTAATCTCTTCGCTGCGCACATGCTCTTGATCGACAGTCGCCTATAGACACCGTACAATTTTTTTTTCCTTCTTTTTTCTCCCAGCCCGCTATCCAATGTTAATACACTGCATAATATAATGTTCCGCTGCAGCCGCACGAGATTCACATATACCCCGCGACGCGAATGAAATTTTTCACGACATTCCGGCTAAATATTATACGGCTGCACACACACGCACACATATCGAACCGCAAATCTGCAAACACGAAAATTCCCTGCAAACCTATATAAAGCACGGAGCCAGCCGCGGAAATTCACTTATCCTCCAGCCTCGAGCTAGCTTTAACCTACATTTCAGCGGGAAATATGTCTCGAAAATTTCGTCGCGAAATTTTTTAATCTCACTCGAGGCAAAGTTCACGGTTCCAATAAGGCCGGCGGCTCACGCAACAGTATAGCGGGTACCGAAGGGAGCAGACACACACGGCAGTGCCGGCGACCCCGCGTGTGCGCATCGATCGCTATATAGCTCGTCGCGGTGGCTGAAGAGCGCGCGTACCTTCATTATTAATGCGCTACCGCCTACACCGTCTGAGTGCAGCTTTGCGCTCTGTTTTTCGAGAGTCCGTCTCTCCGCGCTAGCCTCTCGTCCCTATAGACTTCTTTTTGTTCGCGACCACCGACGTTTTTTCATTCAATATAGATGGGATTAAGTGCGGCGCCGCGACGAGCGGCTATAAGCACTCGCTGCCGCTGCTGCTGCTGCTGCCGATGGTGTGTGTCGCGTCGTTGGCCTAGAGTAAATACGCGCGGATCGGACGTGCGGAGGCATGTTTCATCGGTACTAATATACTGCAGGGAGTTATCGAGCCCGTTCTGGTGTTACCTATATGTGTAGAAACGGCATAAATGCGTGGGAACTTTCGGGCGGAACCCTTTTTGTCACCGTAAATATAAGCCCGGTGCGTTTCGATGATTCGTCGACTTGATTAGCAGCTGGTTCCTCGGAAAAATTCCTGTATATGTAACGTTTTTTCGGAAAAAACCCTCATTGGTATAGCTAAATATATAGCATTGGATCGTTAGTTATTCTCTCGTGAACAACTGCAATCAAGTGTATATTATTATATATAATATAGTCGAGCGCGGGGAATTCCGATGGAAGATCGCGCTATTTCTGCCTCGGACTTTTAATAAACTTGATGCCTGTGATTTTCAACTTCTTTAACGGCCCGCGACGACTTACAGCGCCGAGAGATGATTTATACATTGTTGAAGAAGTATTAATGAGACTTTATAGTTCATAGCTAAAGTTAGTTTTATTAACTGCCGCACGAAATTGCTTCTTCGCAGTCGGCCTGACGCTATAGACACTCGGCACGCGCGCGAGTCGGAAAAACGCTAATTTAACGAGTTTGCAAAATCACCCATATCTATTTTGGTTGCAGGTACTTATTGACTCAGAATAAACAGAAATTTGTCATCAAGAAAATGTGAATAATTTTTGCATTTTTAACAGAATTTTAAATATTTATACCGGAGGAGACTATAGTATCGACCGTACTGCGGGTGGGAAGTAAATAAAAAAAACTAAAGTAACTTCTGACACGCTTTAAATTAAAAAATTACTCGTTTGTTTTATAAATTCTGCTATAATGAACTGAAAATATCGGCGTTCACGTAGCTATACGTTGTCGTTACTGTTAGCCAGGATAAATAACCATACTGGAAGTATTGGACGTTTTAATATGACGACCCCATATTAACCGCGATCATTGCACCAATGCGCCCTTTTCAGACTATAGAGCTCCCATCGAACGCGGATGTTTTAATGCCGATACTCTCGCAGGTAAATTATGCATGGAAACTTTGTTTTGAATAAGTAAACATCAGAGAAGCGAAAGCGCTGAAAGACATCATCGCCTACTGTAATTGTAGAATCCCGTTTTACTATTTATAGGATCGCATATCTACAGACCTAAATAACGCTTGATATACTTTAGAAATATCAACATGCACGTATAAAGTAAATTAGAGCGGGTAAGTATTTAATTTATTATAACTCGTTTATGGCTCTTATACATACTGCACAAAGCTTTCATTAGTGATAGTGATTCTTGGACGTGTTGTACAAAACAACAGTCTGCTTGATATGTGCATTACGAATGTATTACATTTGTTTTATGCGTTACGCGATATTTATGGCAGTAGCAGAGGAAAAAAAGTTATCGAGAACATCCCACGACAGTATCTCAAAAAATTAGTTCTCCCGAAAGACCAACTGTCCCGTTTAGTCAGAAATAAGAGATAGATCGAGAGAGCTAAACAGGGTCGGGGTTCCGAATTTTCGATGAAAAATGTTAACGAGCTCGTAGCTACACTAGTACACGCCGGCCATCAAGTCAGCGTAATAGCATTCGACATGGCTCGCGTCTCGTGCGGCATGCATAATACGCGCACCCGAAAAGGTCAACAGGCGCGTGTGCGGAGAAGGAGCTGCTGCTGCTGCCCCGCATATAGTCACACGATCGATAAGGGAAAAAGTCACTGCGTCGCCGATAAATCAGCAGTGGCCGAGAGCGTAGGACGCTGCTGCATCTGCGTTTCGATTGACTCGGATAACGGGGGAAAGAGAGAGAGAGAGAGAGGGGGGGGGGAAAGAGATGAATTTTCCTGCACACAAGCTGCAACCGTATACCGGGCTCGGTCCTCGCTGTATCGAATTTCCAAAATATTTCCCGGGACGGCCTCTCGCTATACCTATATTATATACACGCAATATAAGGGACATGCCATGTAGGTGTGGATGAAAAAGCTCGGAGATGAGATGAGACGAGTTGAGGCCCGATACAAATGACCGAGCGGACCACCGCTGTTTTATCGTGAATTACATAAACAATCGGCCGGTTAACATCGGTATAGATGCGCCTCGGATAGAGAGAGAGGAGAATTCTGAGACGAGCATATGTGCGCGCGAGGCTCGTCACGGAGGCGGTCGGCACTAATTTATCGAGCCTCCAGCATGCACGGCTGCCGCAGGGAGGCTTTCCCTCTCTTTTTCTCTCTCTCTCTCTCAGGCTTGAAGGTAGGTATGCGCGCTGGGATATAGAATGACAATTTTTCCGGGGAATATCGCCTGCTGCTGCTGCCGCCGCCTCTCGTTTTTCTTATCCGATTATCGCGCGGAGTGCCTTTTCTCCTGGTTTTATTTCTTTTCTGGGGGGCTCTTTTTTTAGATCGTTATTTTCGTAATTAGCAATTAACCGCGCGCAGTCGTGTATAGAGTGTGTGTCTGTGTGCTCTGAAACAGATGTTCGGGGCGGGTTTATTGATGTAGTCGTTACGAGAACGACAATATTTGCTGGCCGGTGCACTAAATTATCCTATACTCTTTTTTTTCATCAAACGCTCGCGAGAACCCGGCACACATGGTCAAAGTATATACGCGCAACCTAACCACTCTCTCTCTCTCTCCTTTTCGTCTTTTCTCGCAAATTCGATTACAGCTAATCTCTGCGGAGCCCGTACAAGTGCATGCTTGTGCTTTCTTCGACTCGAAATCGCGTCTATGGCTATAATCTGGGTAACTGGGTACGCTGGAGGAGAAAAGATTTTGCGCAATTGAAAACTAACATTTGCCGAGAAGCTCGTCGCGTATACCTAATATACAGATGTATATACAGAGAGCGAGCCGAAGGCATCCCTCTTGCAGCCACAGCAAAGCAGGTCCTCGAAAACTATATAGCCTCGGTAGTCGGGCAGGTAGGTATACACATCTTCGGGGCTATCTACATTTCCGTGTAGCCGTGATGCGGCAAGTGCAGTCCTCCAGTAACCTCCTGACCGGCCTTTGACACAAGTCGTCCCGCAGCCGCCGCAAATGAATTGCTTTAGCTTCCCCCTCGCCCTCCTCACCCCCTCAAGTCCTGCGGCAAACGCTATTAGCCGATACGTATATATACAGGCCGAGCGACAGATTCTCGAATCAGGCTGAAGTTGATCAAACTGTTATGCGGTCGAAGCTAATTTCAGCTCGGCAACTGCGAAGGATGCGCGATGCAATTACGTCGCCAACATCACACGCGCAGGATATGCATATTCCGGAACTCGGCGTTTTGATTCGTCGTTGCCATACAGCATGAATAAAACTACATTTCCAGGGTAACGCGCTGTAATTTAATATTTTTTCAACTCCATCAAAGTTTGTTTTAGCCGCTGCTGCTGCTGCTGCTTCGAGCCTTTAATATTTATGAAGACGCCGCGGTTGTAAATAATAATTAAGAGATCCGCTTGAAACTTTGATAGCCGTACAGTTTGCTCCAAAGAAGCTGAGCGAGAGAATGAAAAAAAGAAGAGACGGCACTCGGCCTTTTTTTTCTTTGCACCGAGAGTATATACACACTCCAGCGACGGAAAGTAGTTGCAGAAGCTCGCGGAGAAATTAAGAAGCCATTTAACATTGCCGCGCGCGCCCGGTATTTTCTCAGGCGACTTGACTTTTTTTTTGCAGGAGAGCGACTGCAGCCCGGCCAGGAAATTCGGTAAACAGCAATTAACCGACCTGACTACTACTTTTGGCTCTCGTGTGTCAGCAGCGAGAGCAACTTCCGCGAGAGGTGCAATTCTAATGTCAAATATTTATGGGACGCGCGCAGTCGATAATTATTAAACTTGCCGGGCCGGTCGCGAGTTTCTCGAATAAACACACAAATAGAGCGCCAACTATACTGCAAAAGGTTTCGCGAAAATAAGCGTATACGGAGAGTCGAGAGACTCGTCTGTTATATCGCGAAATAGTTTGCTTTGAAGTTTTAATTGCTTTCGAATATGGGAGTCTCGCGTTCGGGGACCGAAAATTTGCAACAATCCAAGTGCGGCGCTCTGGCAAAAAATGAGCGAGAACGAACTAGCAAGGAAAAAAAGAGCAAAGCAAAAGTGCCGAGCGCGAAACTCGTTTCTACCGCGTATAATATGCGGAGCTACTGGACGATATAGGTAGGTATATACCCGCACGTCTTTCTCTCTCTATAGGCTATCCATATCGAATCGTGGCTCTATACGCGCAACGAGAACAAAAACCGACCACGGCGCATGTAAATTGCCTTTCCCGAAAAAGAGGACTACTATATATACATATAATCGGGAAGCGTGAATCCGGTCCCTATGGGGTTCCATGCAGTATGATATACCTATACGGGGACACACGCGGCTGTAAAAAGTCTGCATCACGCGGAGGTCGCTCGCTCGCGCGGCGTTTACGAGTCGATTTAAGAGATTTCTCGAGATTTCGGCAGAGTAAGAGAGGAGAGAGAGATGGCTTTGTCACGTCTTATTCGCGCTCCCGCTGCTCTCAGCGCCCTCGAGTCGGGTTTCGCCGCGGCCGCTTGTTTGCGTCGTTAAATCGAGACCCCGAGCTCGACTATCCTTTTCGAAATTAATGGCGCGCGAGCGGTTTCTTTTATTTCCGCGCGTCGCGGGATATAAACGTGTTCAAGGCGAATGTATTAGATATTGTGGTATCTGAGGGGGGACGCACGCGTCGTCGGCCCCGCCGCAATAAAGTGCCCAACGAACTTAATAACAACAGATAAAAGGATACACACCAAGGGTTCACTGCGGATTTCGCCCGAGTCTTGTGACTGCGCCTCAGTTTTACACATTGACGAAATTTTATCGGCCTCTTTTATTGCTTTATTGCGGGGATAGTATTAAAAATCCAAGCCAACGTTTCAAAGTCGTAAAATTACATATATACAGAGGTATACAACGCGGGCAGCAGCAGTAGCCGGAGAAACAAAATTTTGATCTTGGAATTATTGGCTGGAAAAAATCGATTAGGCTCTGTAAATCGAAATTGATTTTACATCGAAAAATACGCGAGAGAGATATAGACTTATACGGATAAACCCACCTACTCTCTGATGCCGTTCATTTATATTACCTTATTTTTTCCCTCACCGGAATCACGATAATCCATAAAACCTCTTCAATAAAAACAAGCCCGAGATCGTTTTTCCTGCCTGGTAAATACGGCTCAAGGCCCTCTCCCACACGCGCGCGCGCGTAATTACACTACTCGGTTTTTCTATTAAGCGTCGTCCGGACAGCAAACACACACACACACACATGCATATACAATATACAGGAGAGCAGTGATCTCGAGCGCGGTGTGTATATCTACGTATAGGGGCCGACAATAAGCCGCTTTTTATCCCGAAAATTGGGCCCACGGATAATTATTTCGACAAAATTGATGAATGGCCTGCTCACAAAGAGGCTACAGGTTGCCGCGGCGGTCGAAATGTCGTTTTCCAATTAAAAATCTGCCGGCTCACGCACAAAAAGGCCAGACAGCAGCAGCAGCGACGGACGGACGCGCGCGGAAAAAAAGAACGAATCACGAGAGAAAGGCGGAGAGAAGGGCAGCAGTGGCGGCGGCGGCGAAAAAAACGAGATTAGACAGGTGCTGCCGAGCGCGTATATATACATACATACATACACGCGCACGCGTTCTCTCGAATCTACAACGCAAGAGACTCGCGCTTTCTGCCTCGTCAACGGTAAATCCTCGAGTGCTATAGATGTGTGAGTGTGTGTATGAACATCAGCTCCGAAGAGAGAGAGGGGCGAATAAAGCCAGGCAGGAGAAAGAAAAGAGAACAGGGCCCATAGCTATATAGTCTTCTATGTGCGGGCCCTCCATGATCGAGCGGACTATACTAGCTTGCGCAGACGCCCGAGACGAATCGGCGCAGTGCGTTCGCACCTCTCGGACCCGCGTGCGCGTATGACGAATTTTTGTGAAACAGTCGCGTGGCCGCGACTAATTCGTCCGGGCCCGAAATCGCCGCCGAGATTGTCGCCGGAACTCGTAGAGTTTCTCTCTCGTTCGGAGATTCGTCATGATGCAGCTGGTACTTTATTCTGCTCTCTCTGGCTTTGTGATAAGGTGCATCACGGAAATTACGCGGCCGCAGCTGCCGTTTTCTCTCTCATCGAGGGTGCACATGCTAGGGGAGAGATCGGATGGCTTTTCAGCTTCCGCGCGCGTGCCGCGGACAGAGACGTCTTGGCTGCTATTTTTATAGGCCTGTATATAGGTACCGAGAAAAGAGTGAGCTCGGATTATAGGCGAGATTTTGATCCTGTTCCGGGTATTATCATGACGTTATCGGATACGCTCCTTCTATTTATATTCTATACGCGTATAGCCGTAAAGAGCGACGTCTTATTCGAGACACTCGATTCAGATGTTATACATATAGAGACATATATGTATTAACACGCGATTGCACGAATGGATAAAAAATGTATAGCTTTCTGTATTTAAGATTAGGTCAGAGTTATTGTCGAGAAATTTCCAAAAATAATGCCCTCGGTCGTCGCAAACAATGTATAATACAAGCATACCTCCGTTTCTCGACGGCGGAGAACGCGCGTCGATGAATAGAAATAGCGAGACAGCGACAGACGCACGCCTGCTGGTGTGGGAGAGAATTGGATTCACTCCGTTTGGCGAGCTGCGCTAATTAATTAGCCGGTTAATTGAAGCCATGAACAGCAGCGTATACACACACAGCAAGCCGCATCAGGTTACACGCTCTAGTAGAGAAACGCGCGCCGCCAAATTGCTTATAAGCAAGCTTACGTGGTGTTGCTCAGGAATTATTAATAAGTCGCCTGTAGATAACAACCGAGGTGTTTGAACGTTTCATGAACTAGTCCCAAATTCTTGATCAGGCTTGTTTCTGAATTACAAGTGTCGTTCGACCATTAATCCGTTATTGGCGTTGACAATCTATCCAATCACACGAGATCTCAAGAACCTTCTCGTGTATACATACGCACGTCAGTTCTTCCTGCTTCGGGGACACGTGACGTGCTCCCCTCGCGCGGCTGGCATGTGCAATTTTTATTTTCGCCGCTGCATCAGCCGCTCGATACACACACTGCAAACTCTCGAGTTCGGCCACTTTCTCCCTGAAAGATTGATGGGATATCGATGATCGATATCGCGGCCCGAGAGAGAGAGAGAGAGCGCATTGTTGTCTTACTCGCATTGTGGCGCAGCTTATAAAACCAATACGGCGCGCACGGAAGATTAACCGTCAGCTTTTGTAGCATTGTAATGCTCGCGCGGCCCGAACAATGACGCGCGTCGACCGAGTGCTATTATGTCGCTGATGATGCTTCGGAATAAGAGAAAAGAGGTGCCGCGCGCGCGCGTCAATCGAAGAAATGGAAATCAATTGGAAAAAGAATGTTATATACTTGTTTCGTAATTACGTCGCTCTTAAGCTAATTCATTATAATTGAGACATTTTTGTGGGGTCGAGTATGTCGAGCTTTTGTTTGTCCATTCGATATTTTTCGAAACCCGTTTTCCACTCAATTAGCGTCGCAGACCGGCGTCTGCTTACATCAGCAGGTTACGTTACCATTCGTTTCGAGCAGTTAATATAAACAGGCTGTATGGGTATCAACAGGTTTTTTGTTCAATAACGTAACCGAATACACGAGTGTAAATCGGAAAAATATCAGGAAACGCTGGAAATTTTGCTGATCGGGATCACGCAAAAATATCGCGGTTGCCTAATTGGACGTTAACGAGGCGTCGATTATTCCGGTGTGTCTTGCCTCAAAAATACATAAAAATCGGCTCGAGGCCGCAACGATATGCATCAAGGGATATAATATAGAGGAACGTGCCGTCCTTGCCGCGAGCCTCATATATAAATGCTCAAAGACGCGTATCGCTTAGCTGCGCGCGAGTGCTGCAGGCCCGCGAAACTAGAACTCATCATGCGGGGGCCATTGTATGCTCCGCCAGCCATTATGAAGTTCCTCTTCGTAGAGGAGTAGTGCATTGGGAGGAAATCTGCTGCCTCTTGCGGTCGAACTGTGCACGTACTAAGTACATAGTGTATAGCACTTCGCATTTGGTGCTATAACCGTATCTACACAAGCAGAGCAGTCATTTGCAAATTTGTTCGACTATATAAAAGTCTGCAGTTTTTTAATTCATCGCGTGACTCGGGGGTTCCCTATGCATATGCATCGATTCGGGTATACACGGTATCAGTGCACCTCTCGGTTTATACGCACACGATATATGCTTAGCCCAAATACACGCGCGCACGAGTGTATGTGTGTACCTGGCGCACACAGCTATACACTATCGGGTTTGTAGTGGCTGCAAGTGTGTGTGTGTTTTGTTAACGTTTGCTACGCGGCGGCGGCGAGTTTCAAGGATCCAAGAGAATCCATTATTTCGACAGCGCTGCTGCAACTTTACCGTTCAATGCATCTGCACAGTAGCACATAAAGCTACTGCGCGAGAGTCCGTTGGAAATAGTGTAATCGCCTGCTGCTGCTGATGGTCTAACTTGAATATTCCTCCGAACAGAGAGAGTCGGTCTGCGTCAAAATCAACTCGACGTAGTAATACTCGGACTGGCTTGGTTTCGATTATCGCAAATGCATGTGTATACGTGTGTGGCTCCACGTGTAAGCTGGTTCCTCCATTTCCTATATGTCGTTTTAAAGCCCTTTGAAACGCGCTCTGCAGTGGTTCGATTTGCTGCACTGCGAGGGAGAGAGAGACAGACTACTAGTAGTCCCTTGATTTAGAGACCTTCAGAGCTGCGCGGAATCGATTCCGAAAATATTGAGTTGAACTTTTCATACAAACTTTTGAAGCGGTTAAAATAGGATGATTCTGAACGATCAAAGTGTCGGATTTTTAAAACGAGATATCCAGGAAAAAGGCACTCTAAATCATACGACTCGTGTGTTATTCACATCAGCTCTCGCAGCATGCGTTTATCAGAGATCGCACGTGTAATAACGTTATTTTTCTCTCCTACATATAAGGAATCCTCCAACCTTCTATAGTTCCAGCGTCATTGTTTGCCGCTCAGTTCCAGCTTAGGATTAATTATTTTTTTCCACGCATTTGGAATTTATTAACCTCGATTCGACGATGCGTAACTCGTGAGCGTTTCTCGAGTGTGTATACGCAATTTTTTCAACGCTCGGTATACAAGTAGACCTTCTTTTTTTCTAGAAAAAAGAAAAACGTTGCTATATAATGAGAGATTGTAATTGACGCCAACTAACTGTATTTCCTCTTGTAATGCCTTTCTAATCGCGCGCGGCACAGAGGATATCAAACATTGATATAAAGCAACGCATCGCGTCGTTCGGGTAAAAACCGTAAGCCTGTCACCGCCAATAACGAGTTCGATATTTCACTTGACAGCAGTAGTTTAAATCCTATTACCCAGGCGTTAAGTCCTTCGAAAATATACTTTCACATCGCGCGTATATAACCGAGACTCTTGGAGATCCGTCCGAATGCAAAATCTCGAAACGCGTATAGTACATCTTTCATCGGAGCATCATTTCGGAAGCCCCCGCTCGACCATATCAACGCACTCAATCATTCAGGGATTAAAAAGCAAAAACCCGCTTCGGACATCGACGGAAATTTATACACAAAGGCCGCGTTCGCGCAGGAACATCTCGGCAGCATCAGGAGCAGCCTTACTTCTTTGAATATAGCGACTTTCTTAATAACGCTATTAAAGAAGCTTTAATTCCTCTCGAAATATATAAGATCTGCAGAAACGACGGAGAAAAAAAGCAGGTCTCCCGCCGGACACTTGATACACGCGTGCGTGTATGCACTTTTACATTATACAGACACAGGCGATTTCGAAACACGACGTATTATATCAGAGACAAGCTGTTCTGTCTCGTTCAAAATTCGATCATATATGCGCTGCTGTTGCTCAGACGCTAACGCGAGACGAAAACCGTATCTTTTTCAGGCATCCGCGCCGAAAAAGGTACATGTATATATAGAAGAGCACAGAAGAGGAGAGAAGCGTATATATTATACATATACATAATAATAGCGCTCTCGGCGCATAATAAAAGAAGAGCAGCTCTCGGGCTCGCGCACATTCCTGCGTCGTCGTGTGCTAGCGAAGCGTTCATCCGAGGTGTCTGCAAATGAACATCAGTTAAACAGAGTATAAGTCGCGCCCCATCGCCGGGGATACACAATACGGGCTGCCGCCGTCACGTATATATATAGTATACGAGTCCCGGGATATTCGCGCAGCCGACTGGAAAATCATTCGCGACGGGTGATCGTCGTCCTCCTTCCGAGTGTATTATAAAACGAGCGCGATGTAAAAAACCGACGCGCAGGGACAAAGGGAGAGAGCGAAAATTGAAGAGCTTTTCCGATGTTGTCGGGCTTTTTTCTTTTTTTTTTTTCTCTCTGGACTCGGTCCTGTGCTACGCCCGAAGATGCTGCATTGTTATATGGTACATCATTGAGGCTTCAAGAGTGCAGCTGCTTTGCGCATTCTCGGAAGGATTATTCCATAAAGTCAAAAGAGGACCCGAAAAGTACAAATTTTCCAGCCTGAATTTAACGCCTCAACTCGTATATTATAAGCTCGCGCGGATTAGAGCGGCAAAGCCGCGATTTACATTTGCGACCCTTTAAAAAAGAGTCCCTCTAACAACAATTGACGAGCGCGTCGGGATATCGAGTCCGCGAACTACGAAAATTCAAACGCATTTTCCAATATCCTCCACAGGGGGAGAACAGCGCGCGCGCACGAGAGAGTGCAACTTTACATTTCGGGCAGTGTGTGTACCAAGCTCATGCTCATATCGTACCTATAACGCCTCTTTCTCTCTATTCTCGAATGGAAGTATAAAATCCTCCACCGATGCAGGCCGGTCTCTTCCTCTTTTCTTTTATGCATAGGGACGAAATCATACTACAAATGGCTGTGCCTCGACCATAAGCTGTTATTCCATTGAGAATATAAGCATTTTCGATGCGCGCGAGAGGACGAAAATCGAACGAGGTGCGGCTATTTTGCATATTTTATAGCGAGGACTATATCCCGGCCTGCCGCAGGCTCGTAAAAATTTATGTACCAGCGGACACACGTATACGCCTACGTCCTTATCGTGTGCCCGACACGACGACGATGACGATCGCGGCGGCGAATTTAATTTAATGCGTTTTTCCCGCTCGACCCGCCACCTCTTCTTTTTTTTTTGCTCTGGAGAGCGATATTAATTCGCCGATGCTCGCGACCTTGAGAACAACGGCGAAAACAATTGCGAGCAACAAAAGGTTCTTAATGAAATAGCAGCGATGAAAAGGCAATTCAGACGAAGTATAATCCGACGAAAAGCAAATGAGAGTGAAAAGCCGCGCCGACGCATGAACACACGACGCGACTAATTAAAAATCTCTCGCAAACTCTCGCGAGTCGAGAAAATCGATAGCGGTATATATATGAAGTATACGCGTCGTGGTTCCGTATACAAAACCACGCGCCGCGTCGAAAAATCAAGACCCTCTCGGCGTATGATGTGAGTGTGCTCGAAATCGCAGTGTCCGTATATGTGTAGAGGTGTGCACGTGTTGTGCATGTCTGCGGGTCCTCCACAAACGACCTCCTTCCGTTCTCGTTCCGTCTCTCTTATTTCCGAGCCTTATGATCGTCGCGCGCGCGCGCGCGCTCACACCTACACGCGGTTATATATATGCATCACACAGCGGTGTTACAGTGTATATTATATCCCCCTCGCTTCCATCTTTAACGACGGCATTTCACACGTCCTGCTTTCGCGTTTCGAGTCTCTCTCTCTCTCTCTCCCGGGTACATGTGTGCAGTGTGTATGTGTGCGCGCGCATGCATTCGTTATCCCGCTCTTCATCTTCGAAATTACTATAATCTCGCGCCGCTCGTACTTTATGCGTATAATGCGGATTCGAGTGTTTGTATTTTTCGAGTGCTTGAAACTGCCTTTGGCTGTGGTGGATATTGAAAAAGTCTCGCGATGCATCGATTATTGTGCTGCTGCTGCTGCTTAATACTCCGTCGACGCGTTTCGCAGTTTATTTATAGACTATCGTCGGCTGACACGTTGTATAACCGCTAATGAACTTATTATTTATTTTATAGTCTATTGATACAGCCATGATTTGATCCTCGCATCAACTTGTGTATAATATGCATGCGAATCGACAGATCGAATAATGGATTTTTGTCTGATTACTCGACACTGCACCGAGATCAATTAGCGGAAAATTTTTAATTAATCGCCCATCACCTGTCCTAGTTTACTTATAGCTTTTCACTCTCAGTCCAACTATCGAACAGCAACAAACTTTTCTCTCCGCCTGTATACGCGTGGATCTAAACTGGCCTGACTTCACCGTGAATTCAGCTCGTCTCGGGGAGAAAAAAAACTCAATTACGATGAAAAATGCGTCGATTATAAGCACTTTCTCGCGTGCATTATGAATCTTGCAACCAGCTATATGTACACTCTCTGCAGGCGGGGCTGCGTTTGCGCCTGCAGCCTTCCTCGGCTCGGCGTGTATATATACGTATACATACACCGTATACACGGGATAATGAAATCTCCTTCCGCCAACGCCGCCGCTGCTGCTGCTGTGTACGTAAGCGCGAGCAACGCCTGATTGATTAAACGTCCTTCCGAATAAGCCGCGTTCCGTTTCATTAAAACCCCCTTGCGCGCGCAGGAGTAGTGTATAGAGGGTTAAACACGCGGAGTTATGATAAAATTACAATGGTATATTGCGCAGATGTGTGCGAGCTAGATTCCGTTTTGTAGCTAAATGGAAATGCGGGTCGAAAATGTCAGTTTGCTCTCTTGCGGTACTTGGTTCCTAACAAAGCGTTTCAAAAATAACAAGGCAAATTATTATAGGCTCTATAGAGTTCGACGGCATCATTCCTATCCGACTGTCTTTGTGTGACTCATCGCGCACGGAGAGGAACCGTAAATCAATTTTCATCAATTAAGGCTCATTCTCTTTCTCTCCACAGAAATGATGCCCATTGTACGGTCGGCGACGAGGTCGACGTATTAGAGTAAAAAAAAGTCGTATAAAGAGCGATAGCTCAAAAAGGCACTTTGCTTCTCAGACGTAAAAACAAAAGCAATAAGCGCCGGACATCCCTATCTATACACGTAGATCATTTGGCGATAAAAGTGCCGGAGATTTTCGAGCGTGTGTCCGTGTCTTTCGCTGGGTTATCTCAAAAATGCCGAGATAAGCGGCTTGTCCTTTTGATTAGCTTTATCGAGCGGACTCTTAAAGACTACCTTGGGACTGGTCGGACCCCGAGTTGAGGGGAGTTTTTAATTAATCTTACCGAAAAGTCCGGCGAATCTGAATAAATTCAAAAAGTATCTCTCGCACGAACAGCCGGCGACTCTCGCCGCACAATACATCTACGTGCGAGCACGCGCGACCGCATTCATATATATATACCCGCACATGTTTCACGATAAGGAGTCACCTGCAATTAAAGCCGGGGCCTCCAGCCCACAGCCAAGGGGGAGAGAGGGGCAGTGGCTCGACTCGGCGGATATTTGACTCCACCTGCCGGACTTGGTTATACAGCCAGCGGAGCAGGCCTCCTTTCATTCTCTCTTCTCGTCGTTCGTGTTCTGCAAATGCGCCCTCTGTGCATTCCTCTTCTCCTTTTTCCCTCTCTTTCGAGAGAGAGAGCTCGACTCGGTTGGCTATTATGATGAGAAATAGGAGTCGTCGGCGGCATCGGCAAGCATCAGCAGCCCGAGATTAGATTAGATGGGGAACGAGAGAAAGGTGACAGGAGGGAGCGTGCGAGAATATTAGGCGAGAGAACGGCCGATTGGCCGAGAGCAGGATGTATGGCTGTAACGATGTAGCGGCGATCGGGGGACACAAAAGACAAGGCGCAAAAACTGATTATAGGCTAACGATATTGCCGCGGCGAACGACGTCGAGCCACCAGAGCTGAAAGGCCTGTGCAAAAAAAAACGAAGAGTCGAGAGGAGAGACGCGTGTACGAAGATCGGAGGGGAATCTACTGCTGAAAAAAGGAGCCAATCGCCCGGCTACAACTTCTGATGGTGAGAAGGTTATACATACCTATACCAGTGTCTATACGGAGCTACGGTAATGTTGATGTAATGAGCTTCGCGACGCCGTCTACAAGCGGCCGCCGGAGGATGTCCGCGTGATACGTAGGCGTGAGTCAGTGTTATAGCTCGATTAAAATGCAAATCCGATTCGGGGATCTGTTATACATTCTTATATCGTCACGTTGTGTTGCCGAGCGACATTCTGCCTGATAATGATAGGAGCGATTACGAAATTGGTAATTGATAAGAAAACAGCATTTGCTTCAGGACCATTATACCAATCCTAATGCAGAACGATTGCACTTATCTGTCCGAATCACTTTTGAAATTCAAGTATGTTATTCTACTCGGAAATATTTAGATGTCACCGAAATTAAATTTTATGCTGACTTGAAAAATGACTGGCGTATTATGAATTATTTATTTGTATTTTAAAATAATTTCACGCGCAGTTACACTTTACAAAACAAGCATATTGGATCGCACTTTTAGTAAATAAAAAAAACTGAATTATTCTAAAAAACCTCCAGTATTTTGGCTCAATTATTTGATATAGCTGTCTTTTACCGATATTTTGGTATTTATGGCATTTTCTGCTTTTTGTTTTTCGAACGATATTATTTTTTGTTACAGTTTACAACGGATATTTTTCGTCATAGTGATAAAATGTTCGGCTATAGGTTGCTAGATCTCGTATTTTACTATTGTATTAAGTAGAATCAGAAATCATTAACTTTGTAGAGAAATAATTCAGTAGTAATCGATTTGGAATGAAATTCCAGTAATGCCATCCAAGAGCAAATATTGTGCTGGGCTAGCATTATCATAAGAATTTTTAATAAAGACGCCTGCAAGTAATTACATTTCAGAGTAAACTTACACGCGCACCGCGACGCTATAATAACCAATTTTAATCCATTAAAATCGTCTATAAATAACGAGCATTCCAGCCACTGGAGAAAATAGCTATACAGAACGCGAATACTGCACACAGAGCCGACGGGATCCAATTTGATCGGCGCGAATAAAACGCGCGGCGATCGCTCAATTCATATAAGAGTGGATTCGCTCTTTCCGCGCAGCAGCAGCAGCAGCATCGTCTTCCTTTTCATTTGGCGAAACTCAATAGCCGACCTGCAGCGAGAGTGAGAGGGAGAGAGAGCAGTTCCTCTATATCTGCTCGTCCGAGCCGAGGGCCATAACCGGCGGCACAGAGTGCGAGCGTATATATACGTGCCCGGCAATCGGAGCGAATTCTAATCTGGCCGATGATTAAATTCCAATCTCCGCGCACTTTGAAACGGGGGAGGAAAGGGCGCCGAGAGGGAGGGAGTAGCGGCATTCCGCGAAACTGCAAATCTCGCGCGCTATGCGAGCTGATCTTTCTCGGCGGCCGAGTTTGCGTGCGATGCGCAGCGGCACGAGAATAATGGATGAGGACGCCGCGCGATTAGATATTGCGCGTGCGCAGTCGAGGTGTTTTTATTGCGAGCCGGCCGAGAGAGACCAGGACTTTGCCGATTATACACACGCGCTGCAGCTTCCGCCTTATACGGAATTCTTATATTAATTGGATCGCCGCCGATCCAACATAGATTCCCAAACGCACCTGCAGATATCATAAGCGAGCAAAAAGTTCAAAACAAGTCGTTGTCTCGGCAAAAAACATCCCATAATGGATACGTTAGCTCAATATAATGGGAAGCTGCTGCTGCAAAGGGCGACGCGAGAGAGTACGCAGATAAATGCGGCTGAGTTAGCGGATTCCTGCCTCATTAAGGCGAACGCGCGCGAGCAAGCGGCGAAACTAATTCGAGGGAGTAGCATGCAGCCTTACTGCGCGCCACCGTGAAAATAATTGTTGCCCTGTAAACAGATGCTGCGGTCTCTAGTCGAAACCGTGCTGCAGCCGCTGTACAGCAGCGTGTGCTCGATATAGCCTGCTGATACGTGTGTGTTTGTGCGAGGGAAAAACCTCATCTCTCACATCTTTGCCATTTGAAGAAATTGCTTACGGGATATTTCGTCAAATATCACGTAGAATATTGCATCATATCACCTCAGCGAAATTCAACGCCATAGCGACGATGTCATACCTGGCGTTCCCGCGAAAAAATCGGAGACACTCTGTTACCGCGTCTCTTTTAGCTGGCTTTGCTATTATATGAGATCACTTGCGAGGCCAGCATATATAGCCATAGTATTGTGAGACGCCTAAAAGCCGAGGGAATTAATTCACTTAGCGCCGCAGCGATTACCGAGTTTATACGTAATACTGCAGGACCAATCGGTAGGAAAATATCGGGTCGATCGGCGGTCTCAGCATTATATGTAACTGGGCCACGAGATCGGGAGTACCTATGGAATTGGAGAGAGCACACACGACGCGGGATCAGCGCTGATCGTCGGGGCTATTGTAAAGAAGACAATGGGCGAAGCCATTCCAGCCCCCGCGCACATCTGCAGCCGCCGGCGCGCGTTTAACGAACGCCGGAAGGGTAAAACGCTGCCGCGGAAAATCAAATCGCCGCTCGTCGATATATAGTCCACGAACGATGATGATGATGATGATGATGATGGTACGGGTGTAGCTGCGAATTTCTCGCGCAAGGGTATCGCAAAATTTTCGGTATTTCAGCTGATGCAGCCCTCGCGGTCGGGATTCAGTGGCGTATCGGGCCACGTCGGTTACGCGGTCGGTCGGCGCATTCTGCGAGCGCGAATTTCCGGATCACCTGTCTTACACATTGCAGCGAGTTGTCGGTCGAAATATGCATGCAGGATATCGACGGCAGCGATACAACAGCTGCGCCGCAGCATCGCACAGCGAAACAATGAGCTTTTAAATAATTCCTCGGCGGCGGCTAATTATTATGCGCTCTTGCGTCCAGAGGCTGCAGCGCAGCGATCATCGTCTCGCGAGGAGTCTGCCGGCTGCACTTGCGGCTCGGAATCGATTAAGCCGACACAATTGCGCGTCAGCTCGATTAGACATATACCCGCGTAAATTAAGCACCGTCTCTCTCTCTCTCTCTCTCTCGTCTAATCTCTATACACACGCGCACTTGGCAGAGGCGCGCGCGACTGCACGTAAACGTCATATCGACGCTAAGGACGCAATTGTTCTCTCCCTCGCGCTCTGTACGCAGGTATATCACGTACAGAGCACTGTGGCCCTAGCTGCGCTCGAGCGAGCACAGAGGGAAGACGCTGCTGCTGCTACTGCCGTCGGCCAATTGTTTCATGGGAAAATGGAGTTTCAATTATGCTAAGGCCCGCTTGGCATTGCAAATTGCTATATCCTAACAGCTACTACGCATAATGGCTTGCTTGCGAGTCTCCTTCGCTTCTGGATGCTGCAGATGCTTATGACGCACGAGCTTTTCCTCCTATATAGGTATTATACAAAAAGCAACATTAGGCAGGAGGCATATGTCTTCTTCTTTTTCGACTTTTGAAACCTCTACATTTGAAAACGCATTTTGCAAAGTTCCGACGAATTATTTGTCTTCGTCAGCAATGTTAGATGGAACTAGGCTGTGCAAAAGTGGACCCTCGCCTATTAGATGCATGCATATACCTTTACACTGCACTGCAGCGAGCCACTCGGTCATTATGTCGTTTAGAACCAATCTCGTCGTGTGTAATGATTGCGACGGCGGCAAAAGTGCAGCGGCTCGAGATATGGAGGGAGAAAGAGGACTTTCTTCGATCGACTCGCGAAATCGACTTTGTAATGCCTAGGTTAAGTTTGTAATGCCGCACGCTTAAACGCATTAAACCAGCAAACTACTCAATAAAACTCCGATCAGAACTCTTTAAAAAAAAAAAAAAAAACTAAAAACTATAAATATCCCTCGTTACAACGCGAGGAATTTGTGAACTCCTAATAGTTGCGGGAGGTGGCGCGAACAGCGAGCGTGCAGCTCGCTAATCGGCTGCTCGAAAATTTAGATTGCCTGCTCCCTAGGTACGAGATCGCTGGTTGCAATCGCGCGATAGAAGTAACCTGAAAGCAGCAGCGACTATACGCCGTGTCCTTTGCCTTTGTTTGTTGTACGAGCCAAATTGACGAAGAGCAAGCAAAGCTAATTTTGAATACGAGCTCGTCAGGACTAATTCGAGAACATAATAAGTAAGTTATTAGCTAGCGAAAAAGCTCGCTTACCCGGTTGAAGCTGAAAATAAAATTGACTCTCGACCGCGTATTGCAGTTTTGAGAAAAGTGACGCTCTTATGTGTGCGAGTAGGAAGGGTTTGTGTGTCAAGTCTCGTGTCACGAGTGCATAACGCTCCCTTTCCCATCGAATTTATCAGAGCCATTACACGTGCAATTTCCAGGCTTTTCGAGCTAAAAACTTTCTACGAATGCGCTGCAGAGAGAGAGAGCCGTAAATCTCGTGGCATTTTTGCCACCCTATCGCCGAGGCGGCGTCATTTTCTCCAATAGCTCGTGACCCGGCTGCATCGCGCACGAGAGAAAGAGAGAGAGAGAGAGAGAGAGAGAGAGAGAGAGAGAGCGAAAACAAATTTATCAGCGACGCTGATCTAGCTTCGTCGACATAACTGCTCTCCCGTGGGCCAGCGGTTCAAGCACCTCTCTGCTTACGTAACGAAATAATCGTCGCCGCATCCGCGGAGCAGCTTGCATTATTCCGCGTTGCGCGCACTGCAGCAGAGATACATAAAAATGCTTTCGAATCTCCAGGGCTGCCGCGACGACGACTTATGGGATCTCATGAGCGAGATATCGCCGGGGACTCGCGTGACGGCTGCCATGTTTGCACAGCGCAGAGCAAGAGAGAGAGAGAGAGGAGGAAAGGTGGCTTATACGTGCCCTTTCACTCTCGCTGCACTCGGGTTTCTGCAGGCTTCCCTGGACAGTCCAGCCTCGCGTTTCTCTCTTTCTGCTGAGCTGTTCCTCGGAGAGACGCCGTCGCCTTCGTCGTCCTTTAATTCCTCGGAAGCCCGCGCGTGTGTGTGCACGTGTAGCCTCGCAGAAAGAGAGAGAAGTGCATGCGCACGCTACTGCGAATCGCCGTCACGCGAACCCTTGCGTCGCGACTCTCGTCCTCTTGCGCTGATGCCGACTACTACTCGCGCTCGTATATACTTTCCAGCTAACGAAATAACCTACGTGTCCCGTCGCTTGCCTATGCGAGGAATATTAAATCTCGCGCGCCGAGCAACCGGATTAGATAAATTTCACGAGTTATGCGAATTGAAGCCAGTGGTGTGCGCGTGTACGTAACATTCGCTTCTGTTGCTAGGCAAACGTTGTTGTGTTTCGGAGTAAACGGGGCAAAAATTACACGCTAATAATGCTAATGAGTCGCTCGAGAGCGTACTCCTTTTGGCGAGTATCAGAAAATAAATACCTCGCTCGTCCCGGAGGATGGCTTTTTGAGAACGGAGCATATAGATATATACATACTGCCTCGTCAGGATGCTTCATTTCGTCGACGCGCGCGAATAACACGAGTAGCTCTCGCTCCTTCAGTTTCATACACTCAGCAGCAAGAGCAGCTTCTTCTTCTCGGGTCCGCCCCCTCTTCCGCGCGCGCGTCTTGTTCTGCTTCTTCATCTCCGATGTTGCTCTTCGCGTTTCCCTTTGAATGAGCGAAAGGCAATTATGCCAGCGAATATTTCTAAATATCTTCTTTCTCGAGAGGGCTCTCGTATATATTAAATGCCGGTACTTGGCATCAAAAGATCCCGGGCATTTCGTGTCTCGGAATGACGCAGAGTGTATATATATATATACACGCAAGAGATAATATTATTATTGCTCCTCAAAGACTGCACAACTCTCGCTCATCGTTCCGGGAAATTGCTAAAATTATCAAGCTGCATTGAGTCAACGAAACTTGCTTTCGCGTGAAAAACAGACGAGCCCCGCGTATATAGACACGAGACGACCGTTCAAGGAGCATAACGAGAGATGGCCATTAACGTTTCAACAGCCGGCGGACCGCGCACTACTTCTCTAAAAGCAGCTCGAGAAAATTAGCATCGATGAAAAATTGCCAAGTCCGCGGGCTACATGCTTACACACGTAGAGACGAAAATTTGCGATGCCATTATCCACTTTAATACTTTTCCGCGAGCACGTCCACGTGGCTTCAGCCCCGCCTCGAAAGCGGACCATTAAATATTTCAACGTCACAGACTTTTTGCCCCAGCAGTAGAGCGACTTCTTTCCCTCCTATACTCGCGCTCACGATGCTTTCCAGAGACCGCTTATACTATATGTATATATACGTGTGTCTACTGTGCTGATGCTCGACGTCACGTGACCGCGAGCCACCAGTGAGAGATGAAAGATGGACAGCAGCTCCGGTGGACAGGCTGTAATTGTACATCTACTTTTTCCGTCACTGCGCACTGTCGGGCTTTTTGCACACGACCACTCTACGCGCGATTGATACGTCGAAAGAAGCGCATTAACAACTCTCGTCAGAAAAAAAGTCGATTTTGTTATACGATTATGGACAGGATGGAAGGTGTTATAATTAGACTTGGCGTACGCCAATCTATTCTCAGCTTTTGACCTCGTCGGGTGCACTGGAACACTTAGAATTGAAGCGGAAAAAAGTTCATTCATTCATTTATTCATTTCATGCTAGAGTCATTTCGACGACCGGCTCTTTATCTTGGCTTGGCCAAGAAATCCACTCTGAAATTCAACTTCCACCATTCCTAGGCCAAATATTCCCTCGAGAGAGCACAGAGATAACCAATCTACCTGCACATCCACGACAGAGATAACAAAGTCCTTCGATACCCCACGCGAGTGAGCACCACGATATTCTTGTTACACATTTGGAAATGAATATAATTCGATTGAAGAATCACGTCGAACTCGAAAAAACAGGAAACCTTAGCTTATGGTGTCTGTATTAGCGAAATATATAATAACCCGATGAATTATTCCTGAGCTCGACTTTCCGGCTCTTTATCGCTCCAAATGGCCGAGCGGGAGCATCAGGAAGGAATAAAGTAAAGGACTAGAGCGAGCGAGCAAAGTAAATTGATTTCTTTATTTAATGCCGTCGCGCGCAGTATCATAAATATAGCTCTCAGGTTATACGGCCTCGTAGTCGACTTTGCGGAGGGGGACGCGAGTCGCGTATAATAAACAAAAATTATTAATATATTTGACGAATATGCAGGCCTACTGTAAATAGTCGTAAAGCGTTTTATGCCCCCCGCGCTTATACGGCGCGCCGGCTTTTATAGAGCGGCATTTTTTTCCTCGCTCCGAGAGATAGCGCTGTAAATTATTTACTATTTTATTACGATAGGTATATGGATTTATTTTCGATCGTTTTACGCCGTGCGCGCTGCCGGTGCGCGAGGAGTTGCGAAACGCACGAGTCGATATCATGCGCGGGCTCGGGAATTCCAAGAGCTACTGATGTGGATGCGGTAATATCCTGCAGACTGCGAATTAATTATGAATTGATTTTAGCGAACTTTGTAAATATCCAATTATAAGCGCGCTTCATTGTGTCTTCGTTAATCCGAGACGGAACGAGGTTAATTGAAGCTGAGCCTGATCGATACTGACGTCGAGCTTGCGCAAAATTACATCAGCGGCGAGCGAACAAAGAAAAATGAAATAATTATACATATATACATGCAAGTCGGAAATTCGCCGAAACTCAAAGGCTGCAGCCCGAGCATTGTGAGCTAACCTCATGCGTGCAGCACATTTTTCCGTTGTGTTATAATAGCCTATATGTATAGCCGCGGCGGTGCAGCCGAGAGAGATGACGCGGCGGATTCGGTCGTGTAGCTCCGATGGATATCGGGCCAATAACATCGATTACACAAGAATTCGACAGCCGCAATCATCCCGATATGCGGGCCCCCACTCTCCTATATATATTATTCGTACAAACACGAGTACCCCGCGTTAACGTTGTTTCGGGACCCGATGCCGGCGGCGGTAAAAAAAAAACAAAGCTCCGAGATGACATTGCGAAATTCTTTTGCAAATACATACCTTGGCGCTCACCGTTATTCCCGCTAATGCGAACGCTTCAAAATTAGCGAGCTGCTGCATCGGCGGACGATCAATTTGTTACTTTGTTTTAAAGACCGGCGTTTGTTTGCCAGCGGATTCGCGGGAGTATAGAGCCGAGGGAAAACTAATCCTCATTTATCTAGATAAGTACGGCCTGTTACGTTCGCGTCCAACTACGTAACAGGTCGGATATATCTAGATAAAAGTAGATGCTTCATCTAGATATAGAGCATCAGCTTAATAAGCCCGCACATACCCCCCCCCCCTTAATAACAGTGGAATATCTAGAAAGACGTAGACAATTTTCTGCGAGGCTATAGGTATGCAGCACGAGAGCGGTCGGCGTACAGGTCGCATTAAATAAATACAATATCACGAAATGAAGAAGCAAAAGAAAAAGAGGAGGAAGAGGAAGAAGAAGAATACGAGCAATAGGAAGAGAGCGGAAAAATGAGGGCGCGACGTAGCTGGCATTGTCGTCGTCGTAGTATAGTCGCATAGAACGAGAAGTTGTACGAGCGATGCCCCCGCGGGCTCGTATAATACGCCGCAGCATTGCGATCGAGGCCTACTTATACTGCTACAGGTATAATAAAGGGGGAGTCGCTCGTTTCGCTGAAAAAAATATTCGACTGCCGGAATCGACGGCGACGGCTCCTATACGCTGCTGCTGCTATTTAATGCACGTCTTCCAGGGGTATTAAAGGCTCCTTATGGACCTTTTCCAGGATCTATGTGCGCAAGGGCTCTCGGCGGGCGCGCGACCCCACCGTGATATTAGGCCTTAAAGGTGGATTTATTAGAGGAGGGAGACCTCTGGCCCGCCGCCGCTTCGCGCGCAGGAGAGATAAGTGAGATGTATACACGCGTGTAAGTCTCGCGCGCAGAGCAGATAGATGAAGTTGTTGTATAGGCTCGCGCACCGGAATGGCCTTGATCTACTTTCTGGTATAAGCGGAATTCTTCATTGCGAATTTTCCCTGACACTGCGTAAGTCTCGTTAACCACGGAGTTGTTATTGTTGTTTTGGAGTCTCGAATCGAACGTGCGGAGAATATACCGTAAACGAGCGTCGAGTTATTACGTCGAGACGTTTATGAAAGGCTCAGCTGAATTTACGACAATTAAAATCGTGTATTCGCGCTCGTCTCTCAATTACGGCTCAACACCTCCGAGGTAGCTCATTACAGGTGCTTTGCAGCATTTCTGCGAGCCTTAACTGGGCCGAAAAAGGAGGAGCGCACGATGATACTCGCGCGATACAAAAATTCCGCTGGCAACCGTCTCCATATTCGCCGCATTATCGCGAGCGGCGCATCAGCTCCAACTCGGCGCGCGCGAAGAGCGAAGAACTTAACAAGTGAATAAAATCGTTGCGAGAGGCGATTCCTTCGCTCGGATTGTCTCTCTCTCTCTCTCTCTCTCTCTTCCTCGTATTCGTATTCTGGCTCGGTAAATAAATTTAATGCTAATAGAGTCTCATTACGTATTCATAATATTCGTTCGTGACTTTTCCGCGTAAGGGCTTAACAGGGCCGAGTATCTTGTTGCGTTTCGCCCTTCGTATATATATACGGAGCAAGAGAGAGAGAGAGCCTAATACCGGCGCGCGAGGAACAATTACGTTTAATGCCCATGAAGGTTAACCGAGTAGTTCGCGTGCGAGTTAACAGTCGAGCTGCTGCTGCTGCTTCTGCCTCTCTCTGGCTTTCGGAGCCCGCAGGAGGAAGAGGGAGACAGCCGCAGTCTTCCTCCTCCTTCTTTATTCCTCGTAGGTACTTCCTTCCTTCGCTCTCGAGGATATCCTCGAGACTCGCGGACTTTTGACACTCGGTATAATGCGCAGGGATGTGCTCGAACAATGCGCGCCTGTCTGTCTTATGCGAGAGTAGCTCTCCCGCATCATGCAGCCTCCTCGTGCACACACGTGTTATATAGTAATTGATGATCCGTTCGCTCGGTACTTTGGGACGTTTTCCTCGTTTATTCAAAACAGACTCCCTCGGTATGTACCTATACATTGAGATATTCGCGACCGTTGTTTACCTCCACCCGTTCTTCTTCTCGCTCATCGCGCGCGTGATGATCGTAAAACAGCTCGGACATTCGAACCGCTGCTCTCGAGAGCCTGTTGCAGATGCAGCGACCACCAGCTGCTGGCTCTTCTCCTCTTTTTTTTTTTTGTTGTTGCAGAGGCGTCTCAAGGTCCGTCGAGAGGCAATCCTTTGCTGCGCGCACACACACGCGCGCGTTTTTAGAGCTCCGCACGGAGCTAAGTAGTGTGTGCCGGGCGTTAAAAATTCTCCGAGGGTATACACAAACGCAATTATAAGGCGCGAGGAATTTCGCGCGAGAGGCTCTCGGTTACGCGCGTTCGACGTTGAAAGAGAGATAAATTACTACTCGGCTGCGTGTTTTTAATTAGTTGCAGCCTTTTGTTTCTCCGTCGCGTTTTGTTAATTATGTAAGCTATGCGCAGTCGCTTTGAGCATAGAGTCCATTCAGCGTTTCCATGCACGGCGTATTAATGCGTGTTTGGATTTGTATTGAATGGTATCGGAGATGAGGAAAGTGAGCAGCTCCGGTCGAATTTGCTTTTAGCAATATATACTGCAATACAGCATGGCAGGCGGCTCGCATCTCCAAGGCAGCATCTCTCGAGCGAGCGCAACAACACTGCTGATGCACACATAGCCATCAGGGACAAAAGCGCGAGCGAGAGAGAGAGAGAGAGACAGCCAGTCCAACGAACCCGAACAAAAGAGGGAAGAAAAGGAGAATCGAAGAAGCCGCCCGGTGCTGCACTTGCGGCCAATTTATACTCGCGGACGGGGCAATCAGACGACAAGAGCGAAAACGTCGGTGCAGGCCACGAGCGACACGCAGCAGCTGTCCTCCTCCGCAGCGGCAACAATACCCCGCCGAAAAGATAGGATCGCGGGCCGCAGAGAGGCAAGCAGGCACGCGTCAACCTGGTCAGTATCGGCTTTCCGCGCATCGTCTCTGCGGCCAAGATCGTGCTCTCGATATACTCGCGGCGTGCACAGGACCCAGGGGACAGCTGTCTCGCTGCTGCTGCTGCTGCTGCTGCTGCTGCTGATGCAAAATCCTCGAATTAAAGACAGACTCGTCGCTCTCTCGCGCGCGCGAGGCCCTATAAGTGTATTTTTTTTCTCTCTGGACCGGCTGCTGCTGCTCATTTTTGGAACGCTGTAGGAGCAGCAGTCGATCGTAATTTCACGCGGCCGCGAGAGGAAAACGGTCAGTTATTTTTTTCTCGAGCGCTCGTTTCGCAGCAGCAGCCGCGTGCGGATGTCGTAATTGGCGTATTGTCTCGCTCCATCACTGCTGCACACGCGTGAGCCGAAATGCGCGAGCCTCAAGTGTATAGTCGGACTTTGAAAATTGACGCCCGAAATTGGCGCAGTTTGCCGTGCTCGGCTCTTTTTCTCGCAGCAGCTGATGATGGGAGAACGAGAAGATGAACTCTCTGCGTGAGTATTATATAGCTTATCCTATACACAGGCGCTGCGAAAAATTTTACGGCTCAAGGCTGGAATCGGGACTTTAGCCGACTTTTTGCCAGTTGTTTGTCCTGTGAGAGCAACGCGCGCAAACTTTATGAGCAGCTCTCTCTCCGACGACTCGGAATACGCGCGAATTCGAATGCAGTAAAGCGAGTTCGCTGTGTGCTACTCTTAGCAAATGTAGAAAATTTAATAATAAGAGTCGAGAGCTCGCGTTTCATGCGAAATATTAAAAAGGCGCTTAATACTGCACGTCGCTATACTGCAAAGAGCGAGGCGAATTATTGCTATGCTTATTTCGATCGACGTGTTTGCTCCAGCAAACATCATAATAATATTATACTCTTCTTGAGAAATAATTTAATTTATACCGCCAGGCTTCTACGACTCAATTCGCCAACAGCAGCTGATGTACGGTCGCGAATAGAGCTTTCTGTATTTAGGATTAAATAAGTTTTCTCTTTTATTTTCTCAATATTATACAATTTCGCTGCGTCAAGCAAACAAAACGCATAAAAGCAGTCCCTTAGTCCGAATTATATAGATAGTCATAAAGTGTCCTAGGGAAAGATAGATAATCTCCGAGAAAGGTGGGCGGATAGCGTCTTCGTATCTTCCGCAATAAAACACTTAGAGTAGAAAGATCAGCTATGAACAGCCTATCATTATAGAAACTGTCTGGAAAACCCGGCCGCCGCCGGCCTGAAGCCCAAGATGTCATAAAATCAGATCCGCGGTCCTACGGAGGTTAGAGTATACAGGAGAGGAAACGCCGTGTATTAGCTTGGAGCCAGACGCGGGATCAAATCCCGTTGGGTACGTTAGTGTGGATAGACGTTGAATTCAAATAACATATGAATTCAAAAAACTATATGTATATATAATAACAACGTTTATCGACAAATCACCACCTTGCGGCACAGTTGGGAACAATCTTTGAGCCCTCTTCGAAGAGTGGCTAGCGGACAAAAAGTCCTATCCCGTTTCCTCTCCTGTACCCTAACCTCCATAGGCGATGCCTTCCACTACCTTCTCAATAAAAAAATGGGCCAGACTAACACAACTACACCGATCTATCCTCATCATTAAAATGATATCAACTTACACCGAGTGTTCCATTTATTTTGCAACCAATACAGTCAGATTACGTTAATTCGGAGTCTGACATCTCGCACAATTCTCGAGAATTTTTCTGCGGTGTAGAACAAAGTACAAATAACGTACCCGGCGACAAAATTCCAGCCTCGGCAATTTACACGGCCGAGGAATCCCAGCTAATTTCCCTCCGAGTATCCCCGGCACGAGAGAGAAAGAGAGAGAGAGAGGCAAAAAGCTCGACTGATTTTTGGAAGGTGTGCCGAGCGTGTGTATAACCGAACGACAAAACGATCGGCTGCTGCAACGCAGCGGTCGGACCATTAATCAGAGCCGCTCGCGCGAACAATCTCCGCACTGCACACACACGGGCTGCCTTTATTATTATCAGGTGTTGCCGCGCGAGCTACTTAATTCACGCCCTTTCCATAACATATAACTGCCTCTCTCCGTCCCGATGACCGCTCGCGATGTGTATATGCATAACGACAGGCAGTCGCGCCGATAGCGAAAACGGATAAGACGTGTCGCGCGGCATTTCGAGCGCTATTCGTCACGCGTGCATGCCTGCCGCTTGCCGAGTATTTCGAGTTGCGCAACATATACATTCGCGAGTCTGGCACGTAATTTCGGTCAGCGTACAATCTCTTCGTTTGACAATACTATATTGTCGCGAGTCGATCGAAAAGTTCGAACGACGGTAGCCCATCAACACCTGGGCAGATAAAGTAGCAGCAGCAGCAGCAGCCGAGCGAATAGTCGCAATCTCGCTCTCTCAGCGAGAAAAACTATTCGCTACTTTAATAGCCGGTAATCCACGAGGCTGGAGATATGGGCGAAGGTGCTAGAGCGGCGATTAGACTGTATACAGTATAGGAAGTGCGAGCGGAGAACCGGTAATTTTGCGCGCACGCTGCGAAATGACACGGTGCTGCACTCGATTCGGGAAACTTTTAGAGCGGATGTCATTACGAGAGAGGCGTCGTAAAAGGCGAAACAACGGACTTATTCCGCGATCGTAATGCGGCTACCGCGTGCGACTCGGCTGTACTCGCGCGTGAATTTTTATTTATATAAAGGCGAGCGCGCGCTACTTTTACGACTACCAAGTCGCGCGTTTTATGAAGAGGGGCGCCACCGCTAAAATATGCGCGTCGGCTCTAATAACGCGCCGATTACGCGGAATGCCCATCTTTCCTGCTTCTTGCAGCTCTTCCGCGTCGTCGTTTTGCAGCCCGACCGCGTGCAGCTTTATTTTTCAATTTGAAGCCGGGCGCAGTATACCGCGGGGATGAGGAGCGAGGAGAGTGAGTTTTTATCGAAATTACACGCTCGACGTCCTTGCCTCTGCCGCGCGCGTCTTGTTTTTTGCTACTCTTGCTCTCGAGAAGCCAGCGATCTGCGAGTTTGATTGAAGCCAAGAATTCGGCGAAGATTACCATATCGGCCCGGAGTCGCCGAAAGTGTGAACGTGCCGGGCTTGTTTTTAGGCTCTGTATAAATGGCCGAACTCGCTATAATTTTATTGACTCGCTCTCGCAAAGCGGCCCGTAAATTTTAGATAAGGCGCGGATTGAGAGAGCGCCATTATCGTGGGCCGTTTCCAAGTTGTTAAAAACAATGTGCGCAATAAAATAAAGCCCATGTCTTCATTAGCGCCTTTATTTCTCCATCGGAAATACATATATTACGGCGGACTGGGACGCTCGAAAATTCACTTAAATCCTCGCGGCTGTCGGGTATATATTATAATATAATTGTGTTGCATACAACGCAAAATTACGCATTCCAGAAATTTGCACTTTTACAGAGACAACAAAGATGAGGACTTAATTTTCAACCGCCACACTGCAATCACACGCATTATGTCGACACACGCGCGCCAGGTGTTCACGCATGTTGAACAACCGACGAACCAAGCCGAGCCCGAACAAGAGCCGCATCGATTGGACGATCGAGCGATTCGCTGATGCCCCTAATCTCTCTCTCTCTCTCTCTCTCTCTAAAAGTCAAATGACAGGTCTCTTAAGGCGATACTGGCCGTGTCCCGGACTCGCCTACAGTTTAAGGCCAAAACACAGACTCTCGACTCCGCAGAGAGCAGTTCCTCGAGCGAGACCGCCGATTACGCGGACGTCAATATCGCTCTCATCCGCGCGGAGCAGCGGCTACTCGCAAAAAGGCAAAGAGAAGAGCCCTTCGTTTCGGGCACAAAAAACGGTCATGTGTCTCGCATCGCGAGCCGCACAAAGCATAATGCGGCGCGCTGTATAATTTCGCGAGCGGCTCTCTTCGGCGGCCCGCAGTATTTTACCTGGAAAGGGACTACCGGCACGGAAAGACATAAACGCCTTCCGAGAGAGAGAAAGAGAGAGAGAACAGCTCTCAGCGCAGCTTTTTCCGCGAGCGCCCCGGCTCTCGTCTTTTGTCGGGCTTCAAGGTTTTTTTAACATTAGCCCTGAAAGCGTGTACTTTTAAGGCCGCCGGAGACTACTCGAGATTTTAATATTTGATTTTTAATATTAAATTGTGTAAAACAAAATTTTAAAAAATAAGTAAATCCGCTAGATCAGAGCTTCCAAAGACCCTGCTAATAAGCTTTAAAATGGTCATAGAAATTTCTTTCATCGTATACCATTGAAAATATTATTTCTGATGAACGTAACCGAGAGATTTGAAATGTGAACGAAAATATTTTAAATAATTTTTAAAATGAGTTTACACTGCTCAACACATTCGTATCTAAAATCGCATCAAAAATTTATAGTACGTAATACTAATGAAGAACAATTATGTAGAATTTCAAGTTGGTTCGATGCATGGATAATCATTGACAGGAATAGTCTGAAATGTCGATTTGTCAATTTTAAGATGACAAAATATCAATTTTGTTTAAGCGCAATTAACAATTTTCGAGTATTAAAGGCGGATCGGATGAAAATTATACCAAGCGAAAATTCTTACATATTTAATTCGAAAGCTGAGTGCCCGGTTCATAAAATTTCAAGCAAATTTCGTTCGGTGCGCGCATCTGACAAAAATAAAAATTAAAGCGAACTTAATTCTCGACTAGGATTACGCGCGCAGTAGTGCGGCTGTATTTTCCGCTTTGCAGGCTATATGAAAGAAAAAAAACAGGCTGGGGACGAAAGGAGCGCTTGGTTAAAGAGAGAGATTTTACATATTAAAAGCCAGCTCGCTTGTGCTTCTAACGACTAACGAGCGACTTTTGAAAACAGAATTGGCATAAGCTGCATATACACAGGTTGTTGAGTCGCTAGTAGGAGAGAACTAGAGAGAGAGAAGCCCCTTTTCGAGGAAGAGGAAAAGCTAAAAACGAAACAGCAAAAGGCAAATAAAAAATGTCGGATTTCATTTTCTACATAAATTATCATGTTTTTACCGGCTGCGCACATCATAATCCGCCGAGAGGCAGATTCGGCGAAGCGCTGAATCTCTTGATCCCGACGCGTTAAAGTTGTCTTTAAATCGTAGTGAAATTGAGTTATGAAACATTTCAGAGTTAACATTGACTCCAATTAAGCGAAGAGCACGTGCTCCTTCGCGACGCGATTAGACTAGCCTCTCGCCAAACTTCCGTTTTCCCCGTGTTCTCTCGGAAATTTCTTGAGAGCGAAAATAAAACTGAAAAAAATGCAAGTACATCTTGACGCAGCAGCACAGTAGCAGCAGAGAGATAGACGGACGAATTTGAAAGCGAAAATGTGTCGAGTTGCTGGGGCTGCACGTCCCAACATCGAGCTTTCCCTACTATAGGCATTTCGCCCCGGGCTTGCTATCTCTCTCTCTCTCTCGTCCTCTCTTTGTCCTTCTCGAGCTTCTCGCACTCTCTCATTCACTCGGCGTCTGCTTTTAATGGCTTTTCTTATATATACCGTGTGCGGCTGCTTGCGAGCTTGCACGTACACACACACAGTCGCAAGCGGACCCTGCAGGTACGCGCTCTATCTTCCCTCTGCACTTTGTGTGTGAGTCGCGCCATCTCGAGCTCTATACTATTTCTGTCTCCCTCTCACTCTCGCGAGCAACGCGTAATTGCTTAAATTAAGTACTTCCTCATCTTGCTCGATTCGTCATTTACCTCGCGGCGCTTGCTCCTCTATTGTACCCGGCCAAAGGGGACTGGCGCGCGGGCGACTCCGAGACGGAGAATTTCGGGAGTGTATACGCCGCACTCGGTATCTGTATACAGATATACTATATAATACGAGGGCGCGTTAACCGTCCTAATTCGCGCTAATACGCGGGATAGAGTCGCTCACGTATCTATCTATATATGTACGAAGTATATATATATGGGGAGAAGGTGGACAGCTTTGTGCGAATAGGATTTTAGGGGGACAATGGACGAGGGACACGATGATTACTTCTTCTTCTTCTTCTTCTTCTTCTGCCTCCTCTTTCTCTTCGTTTTCACTTTTTTCTGCGAGTTACCCCCCTCCAAGGTTCGAAATTGCTTTGGTACGACAGACGCGTTTAACTTTCTCATTTTACGCTTGGTGGAAAAAGAGCTTTCGGACTGTCGTGTATATAAGGTTGTTGGTCGAGTGCAGAGCACGAGTCGCGAGGGAGAGATTTATTTTCCTTTAAAAGCCCTAGCTGCACCTTCGATGCAATTACTCTTTTTTATTCGCTCAAAAGCAAATTGATATAATGCTTATTTCGATCGCCAGCTAGAAAAGCGTCAATAATGTTTGCGATAAAACAGCTCCAGACGCACTTGTTAAATCAATAGAGAGCTATGTACATTGGGGGATATACGTTTATAATATACGGCTGAGTAATTAAGCTGTATATGTGTTTTATTTTTATTACAGGTGTTATGAACACGCTTCCCCACGAGAGAGACGCGATGGAAAATATTCGAATAAATACCGAAAACCAATTGCATCCTGCAGCCGAATAAACACATTATATATAGCACTGAAATCCTTTCTCGTTTTCGGTCGTTTAATATTGAATTCAATCCGCTTATTCGTTATACAAATTTCGTTATGCGTGATATGCCTTTAAAAAAATAACAAAAAGAAGAATCATTCCATTAAAGCCGGCTAAATGAAAACGAGTTTTTGAAAACTTGATGACGATACCGTTAATTCACGTCGAATGGCTTTCCAATGTCGGAGCCATGAGTTTGTTCGGCCGCGAGCACGACACAAGAGGAAAAGCCGAGATTTTTCAATGTGTGCTCGTATTTATTTTTTGGCGAAATTAATTCCCAGCGTCTTTTATTTGTGCACCGGACTCTCGCGAGCGCGGGAATAAGTAATTTCCATCTCCATTCATCGGAGCGTGAAGAGACGCAGTCGACGGGACTAACGATAGCAGTTTTCGACGTCTTCGCGCGCGCGAGATTCTCGTGTTCGTCGCTTATCTCGGCCGAGTCGAGTTTTTTTCGCTCGTTTGCGTGCGGACGGGGCAGAAAGAGAGAAGCAAGACGCCCGAAGAGAAGGGCCGCGCACGAGATAAAATACGCCGATTTTTTGTTATCGAGGTAATTAATTTTGCCGGCGGTTCTATGTAGATGTATGGCGGCAGCCGAGGGAACACAAAAGTTTCCAAATGAGATTTTTTTGCCGTTCCGAGAGAGATTGATTTTTTCCTTCGATTACTGCGACCTTGATTAACGCTTACAGCTTATTATTTTAAGTATTTATACAGCAAATTTCAATGTTGCTCGATAACAATGATAAAACTGATGTATACAAATAGAGGGAGAGAAGAACGAGCCCATCTCTTATCTCCGATCCAAACAATTCAGTCGACACTCTTAAATTTTCGGGACAGATAATCCGGCAGTGTAAACGCGCACGATCCGAGAGCGCCGTCGCAATCAATTCAACCGCACGAAATCCTCCTCGTCATCAGAAACACAATCGAGACGCTACAAGTCCAGGAAACACGGCGACTGCTTCGAAAAAAGCGACGACGCCGTAAACAATCTGACCGCCGAAATAAGCCTGCGCGCGTGAAATTTACGATCGGCGCGCGAGATCGGCCTATAAGCCTGCGGGACGTCGTCGTCGTCGGGCAGACGCAGCAGATAATAGTGTAGAGGAAGCGTCGCCGGGGGAGTCGGCGAAACATCCGCGAATTTCGAAAAATAAAACAAGCCAAGGGCGTAACAAAGAGCGGCGGGTACAAGCCCGGGGAGATTAAAAAAGAGTGAGGGTCCCGGTGATAAGGGAGGACACGACGCGCGTTTTTTGGCAGGGCGCGCCTGCGCGGGATAAGGACGAGACGACGACGACGACGACGACGAGGAGGAGGCTATATTATCGCGGGACTCGAGGTTTTCTCCTTTGGCCGAGATAGCGAAACTACTTTTGCCGCGCTCCGAGATACGATAAATTCTGCTCTTTTTGCGCGCGCGCGCGAGCAGCTCGAGAATTACTCCGTGTATATAGCTTTTTTATAAGGCTGTAACGAATGGGGGATTGCACGGCGTATTTTGGGAAAGCCGTTCGAGATAATACGCATATTTCTTGCGCTGCTAGCAGAAAAAGCGGCGAATTCCGAGAGAGTGAGGTGCTTATGTTACAGTTGAAAGAGTAGCTAAACAGACTGTATACTAGACTCCCGCGTATTGAACAGGTTGATGACGACGGCAAAAATCGTAGCGCTACGTATTGTATTTCTGGAAAAATCAAACCTGCGCGCGAGCGTAAAGGGCGCCGACGGCATGTAAACGCACCGGTCCCGAAAAAAACCTCACGCGCGCGCCCATAATGAAGAGGCACGCGTGAAATTAAAACCTGCCTCTCTTTCGGCGCTATATAACGAAACGTCGAGTCACCCGCGCCGTGCGTGTTTTTCACCGCGGCGAACGGAAACTCGCCTCTGCTCAAAGGATGCCGGATTATTATTTTCGATATTCTATTTTCCCTCTGTATTATATTGCGTTATTTATTAATTTCGATCGAAAAAAAAACTCGAAAAGCCACGCAGTCACCTTTGTACAAGATCGTTACGACTTTTGTCGAAAAGTTGGGGACACAGCAACGATCTTTCGTTCCGAAAACCGGCGCGCATCTCTCGCCGCTTGAATCGAGTTTATGCCCACATCAAGATAATCTTTTTCGGTATTCTCCCGAGAACAACTTTCGGTCGTTTTTGACGCGCTCGAAGGCAAAAAAAAGGAGATGCTAATGATTGCCTGATTTATCGAGTTCCGTGCAGCGTTAATGGTAATGCGGCCTTCCGATCGCCAAAAATAGCTTATCTCGCGGCGAGCTGACGTTGATGATTTTAATTGCCGACGAGAGATTTTGGCAAGAGTTACAGCTTCACGCATTGTCTATTATGACTTTTCGATTTTTCGTTCTTCTCTCTCTCTCTCTCTCTCGAGAACACACCGAATATACCGTGTCAATTTATATTTATGAAATTGGAATTTAATTCCGATCGTAAAGTTTCGCCTATAGACTCATTTGAATTCCCGACAACTGGGTCCGAATTTACGGTCGTAAATAAAAATCCCGAAATTAAGTTGTATTAAAATGATATTTGGAGGAAGAAAAAAACTTTTCTTGCGCGTGCAGGTTTCCGTATCTCATTAAAAATGCGCGGCAAGTTTATTTCTTCCTCTAGGTATTATACTCGACCTAGATAAACATTAAAGACCGACGCCCAACGACTATAATTCATTGCGTCTCTCGTGGGGACATCACGGTCCTCATCATAATGGCATAATTTCGCGTTGACATCAGCATCGTCGTAGCTACTCGTTGTATTATATACCTATACAAAGAGTACCGCAAGAAGGCGTAAAAAGCCTCCCGCAGCAGCGTCAGCGAAGAGCTCGTGTTATTATTTGTTTACGAGGAAAACGAGAGCTGTCCGTCGTATAATTCAGTTTGCGCGTATATTTTTCCGGAATCGACGGCATGCAGCTGCGATAAAGATCGCTTGCGCGAGCGTTTAACGACGTCGAAAGACCGACGAGTAGAGACAAATGGAAATAATATATTCTCTCTATACGTGTAAGATATACACGCATCTCGGCTGCATCGGTTTTTTTCTCATTTTTCGAGAATCACCGGTAAGTCAAATTTATGCCTCCTATAACGCTTACGTAGATGCTAGAGATAGCTCCATTTTAACGCGTGGGGCTCGCGGCGCTTTATACGCGCGTATAGGTATGTATATGTATAATTTTTTTTTCCATTCCTACGCGGCGCTGTTTCTGGCAACGCCAACGCGGCCGAGCGCTATTATGCATCGAATTTAATACGCCGGGATCGTATATTTCACGGCGTTTACGAGCGGCTGCCGCTGCCGCTGCTGCCTATCGGACGTCTCTATAAAGGCGAGAGGCCCGGTTAGACAGTCGCCGGGGATGTAATTAATAATTTCTTCTCCGGGGCCGACGATCGTTTGTCAAAGCGCCGCGACGCTATATATACCTTACACGCTTGTACGAGAGAAAGCCTCCTCTTTATATTTTCCCCGTGCGCGTTTTCTGCTTGATTTGTACTTACTTTATTGCCGCCGAGGAGGCCGATCGGCGCATACTTGACGACTCTTCCTCGAAAGGTTTTTCACGTGATTACTTATTTCGGGAAGCTATAACTAAAACTGCCAATTTACTCATTAATTGTGTGCGCCTATCGGAGCTCTCTCGAAAAATATATTCAGAAACTCGTTATTCAGCATGAACGTCGCAGTAGCAGGAAAGTTCGCGAGAGAGAGAGAGAGAGAGCGCCTCCGATTACGGCAATTTGCCTCGCGCACTTTGCACTTTATAGTTCGCACTTTACGTGTAGTAAAGCGTTAATCATTCTCGGCTTGGCGCGCGGCGCCCTCCCTCTTCCTGTCGCTCTATCTCTGGCTCCCTCCAAGTTCTCGCATGATCGAAACAAAAGAGGGGCAGCAGCAGCAGCAGCAGCATTCGCAGCTTCCTCCTTTCGCGCCTTCGGTTTTAATGCCACGACGAGGGGTTACTCCTGCGCAGGCTGCAGTCGCCTCGAATTACCGAACGTGACGCACGTGAACAACGTGAACGGTATAGGGGGGGACTCTGCCAGGAAGTGGAAGTGCGCCGACCCCCCGCAGTGCGGTTTCTACGAGTGTCCGACGGAGCTGCGAGGACCCCGATTAATTTTGAGCCTTATATAGCAGCGACTTGCGTCTAGCGTGTTGTCCTGCCCCCCTCTGCACGTAACGCACGCGATCTCAAACTTTCCAGCCCGATCGCAGCGATCTTCGGGGCTGCAGCTTTCTCAATTCCCTAATTAAATTGCGCCTAATCAGATGTGTTGTATACCCCACAGTAGCGCTGACTTTCAATCTTTTCCGCGTCCTTGACTCCCTTGCTGTGCATCACAGCTTGACTCTCCCTCTATCATACATTCGCGCGTATAGTGTGTGATCGACACGAGGGAAAGAGAGAGAGAGAGGCCGTAGATGTACGCACGCGAGCGCGCGAGACACGACCTCTTAATGCAATGTGCCACGGTCAATTAACCGTCTGTGCGGACGCGGTCAAATGAGCTGGAGAACGTAAGAGCAAAGCGAGAGCCATCGATGAAGCCGACGCGCGAGCTCGTAATTGCCCCGATGAAAATTAAGGGTTGACGCTCGGTCTTTTTGTCAGCGTCGTCCCTCTTTTTACATTATATATATATAATGGCACTTGGCTGGATTCCACGCGTGTGTCGATAAGAGCAGCGCCGGACTCATCTTAATGAATGAGCTGCTGTGCCGTCACCGATGAAAACGTGGGCAGTCCCGATCGAGATTTCAAGGATAGATCATGTTATCGGCTGATATAGAGCGTAATGGACATTTTTTAAGGGCTTCGCGAGTGTAAGTATAAACCGCTTGTTATGAGTTAATTCTCGTCGCCTAACAAGCTCTGATGACCGCGATGAATGGTAGATAGCGTGATTTACGTAATCAATCTGCCTTTATTTGCTCTGCAATTTATATATGGCTATTATAAGAACACTGCGACGACTCTCGGCAAAAGGAGCTTTAAACGACTGCTCGGGACAGACGACATTTCCGAGCGAACTTTCCTCTTCGCTTATTTGCTTTTTCGCCGCTGCTACTCGCAGAAATTTGCTCTATACTCTCGCGCATTGTCGCTCAAGCCAAAAAGTTTATCTCAAAAGCACGCGCACGCGAGAAAAGTTGACTCAGCCGTGCAGGCAATTTTAAACCACTCGTCATCTCTATGATAACTAACGGATCTCATGCGCATGCGCGCAAATCGTGCTTAAAGTCACGCACTTATACCCGACAAGGAGGCTATTTTTGCAAACTCCGAGAAAAGTGCGGCATATTCAGAGGGGAATTATGTTGGTGCTCGACGACCGCCTGAGCATTTTAAAGCTTTAATATTGCACTTGGAGTGTTTATATACAAACATAAGCGCAAGCTCGACTTTTCAAATACGAAATCTGTTTGAAAATTGATGCCGCGCTAGTAACGTGATTTCAGTAGTAGCGCATACTCGATGCAATACTGAATCATTCAATTTCAGATGTAGGTATACGCTTCTTATAGAGCGAGATGAATAAATAAAAACCGGTCGTCGTCTGCTCTGATACACCGTTACAGCTCGCCTTTGAAATGAAACTTACTACTCCTTTACGCGTCTAATCTCGCTTCGCATTCAGCTCGCTAAATCCGGCCTAAACGCTTTAACGCCTCCGCGTATGGCCCGAACGCTTATATACCGCGTCGTTATTTCTGGAGTCAGAAGCTGCCTGGCTCTTTCACTCCCGCGCACTACTAGTAGACGAGATGACACGAGAGCGTATGTGGGTCAATGGCTGTCATTGAAAGTCGCCGCTCTGCAGTGAAAAGAGACGTGTGCGCGCGCGAGCGCCTGTTAAAAAAGTGAGGAGGGCAGGGGCGCCGCGGAGATATACAGATAAAGAAACACAAAGAAAGTCGCGATTCCGAAGAGGAGACAAGAAGAGAGAGACAGAGCCGTGCGTTGCAGCTCCCCCGAGATAGAGCGCGGGTAGAGAGGGTTATATATATACGCTTCTCACTCGAGTGCCCGTATAGTCCGGAGCCCGCCCGATATAAGAGAAAGACAGAGACGCTCGTCGAGAATGGCTGACAGAGAACGAACGCGTGGGTATGAAAGATTTTTATTCGCAAGCGAAGAACTGCACATATGCGCGCGCGATTCTGAACAATTTTTATGACGTTTTCAAAGCGTTTCTCTATATGCCAGACGACAGAGAAACAAGTTGCTTTTTTTCTTACTGATGAAAATTATGTTTTTCTCCAAACTATTTTTATCTCGCCCCCGGGCGGATCCTTGAGGGAAATTGCCTCTGATTTTCCGTCCCTCTCGCGACAATTCAGGGAGAGGAAACGGCCTGAAGCCAGTGATGGAGAGAGCGAGCGAGCGCGAGGATGCGAGGAAAGAAGAGGGAATGAATTTGTCAACTACAAATCGTTTTTCTGTCTTCACGAGACCGGAGAAACGCGATACTAATGACGCTTCGGGGTGTCTTTAGGGAGTCATGTGGTCTCGGGGAAAAAAAGGATCTTTTAGGGTAAGAACGCGTGTTTCTCGACCACTTTTTTTTGCCCCTGTCGTCGTTACACGCGTGTCCGTCTGAGACATACGCATAAGGCAGAGTGAAAGATAACGCCTAGCGTGGTTTATTACATTTTCGAGGAAATCTCTAATATCACGCGGTCGCAGTAAAATTTTATATTACCGAGCTTTTGGAATTCCCGAGAGTGAGTTATTGCTCGCTCGCAGAATGGGAGACGGCTCGTTTATTTTTGTGCTTGCGAGCCTCTCGCATTAAGATCCGTGCGTCATTTTTTCCTCGACTCTCTCTTTCATATATTTCGTTTTCGAGAGCGCGAGGACTTTTTGACTCGACTCTCTCTCTCTCCCTATATATCAAACAATTGATATAAGCTCGAGGTCGCATTCTCCGAGGCAATAAACGAGCGCGTGTCAGTTCTTGCAATGTTTGCTCTCATAAAGCTAAACTCTTCTTCTCACGCCATCTCGGCGCAGCAAAGCGAAAAATAACGTGGCTCGAGCCATGCCGTGATATAAGCCCGTGAAGTGACTCATTAGCGCGAAATTGTTTGAAGAACTGCGACGAAGCGGTTTTCGCGCTCACAAAAGAAACTCGAAATCTCCAATTGGGAGGCTTGTTGTTATTCCGCTATAAATTTCAATCGAATTAATTTCCAGTTGATGGAATTCCGGCTCGCGCTCGTGCGGCCGCGACAACAATAAAATCCCATACTCGCACGGCAGTATCATCACAATAACGGCCGAGTATTTTAATTCGCTGTCGCTCGTCGAGAGTAGCTCCACTTAAACGTAATCATGATGCTCCCGAAGAGAGCGTATTATGGATGACAAACGGAGCTCATCGGATAAATTCATCAAAATTCATTCGGCCGCGCTACGAGGAGACGAAAATAAATATACATTGCCTAGCTAGATGAAGCTTTTGTGTTTATTTATATATTTATGCGACTATTTCGAACTAGATGCAGGCGCGCAACGTTTATCGCGTGTATTATATAACTCGGAAATCAGATAAATTTCCGAGCAATAAATTTTATTTATTCAGCGACGAATTATACTCGAACCGCTTCGGTTACAAACTGTTTATGACGTTGTCCAACGTTACGATGCGCGTCGCCACCTGCCAGGATATGACCTCTAACCGATACAATCTGTCCCGCGTAGGGCAAATTAGGAAACACTTTTTGACGATTTCGGCCCAGATAACAACTATGATGTGTTTTCCGTTGGAAACTACGTCGACGCAGCTTATCAGATTCCCAACGTACTTTTTCTCGAATGCGTGGTTTGCGCGTCATAAAACGCGAGGAGACATACTGAGAATGGAGACGTGAAGGGGAACTTTTTAATTAAATTATCAACAGTTTCCTTTCCAGCTTTTTGTCTATACGGAGCTCAAAAGTGGAATATGAGTCCCCAGGCTCGAAGCTGTTCACTAGAAGAGCAAATCAACGCTCTGCATGTATTATACATATATCTATGGCACTAATACCCGGGGGACGTTTTACGCGCGCGTCTGTCTCGCTTCCATGTAATATCGCTTCTCGGCTGACTCTGCAGCGATCGTCGACCCACAGCGACGTCACGCTCGTCTGACGCACAGCTGTAATTCCGCCGATAAGCATCTAAACTCGCGCATGATCTTAATTGTCGCGGGGATGCAGTGACCGCATGTGTCGCGACGGACTCTCCTTTCTCTGCGCTGCTGCTGCTGTGTTGCACTGAGCTCACGACAAAGGAATGAATTTGAATGAGAGTAGCCCGTTAACGAGCGCTAATAAGCGCGACGAGCCGACGAGACGTCGCGCTCGAGCTGTGCTGCTCAGTGTATATAACCCGTGTCGTCAGCTCGTCGAAAAAGCAGCGAGCTTGATTTCGATATCGAGATACGCCGGAACGTGTAACCTAACGTTCGAGAGAGAGAGAGAGAGAGAGATAAGGGAAATGACTTTTTAAATACAACGCGAGGGGTAATTGTCAGATGGAATTGAATGCCCGGATGTCGAATTCGATCAATTCTGAGGCTGCGTTGTTTCGCAAGCGCTCTATACTATAGCGACGTATTTATAAGCGGTATTACGGAAGCTTCGATCATATTACCTTCGACTCATAATGGGTTTCATGACCGTTTTCAATTTAGCGAATAATGGAAAACGTATCAACTATCGAATCAGCCGAGAGCAGTTCATTTTCTACGTAAACCTGCCCCGTATATCGAGTAGCTGGCGAACGTCGATTTAAAATTATTGACATGCCTCGTTCGACTCGACAAAGTAGTTAAAAGAATTATTGACTTGGCGGAGGAACTCCGAGTATAGAGGAAACATCCATAATCCCGTAACTGCACTGACGAAAATAGACGGGAAACTGGTTATACTGCCGTGAACAGTTTTCAAAATATAATTTAACTCGTGTTCCTCGCTCCCGAGGCCTGAACGATATATAGAGACGTTGCGCCGCTTTAATATATTGTGACGTATATAATAGCCAAGTATAGGCAGAGAGATTCCATGTATATAATTGTAATAACTGTAGTAGTCCCCGGAGCATATTTGATCGTGATGAACATCGGGAAATATTTTGGAATTCGATTCGACGACGGAACTCCTAATAGCAGCAAAAAAATCACGCAGCTATGTAATACCAGAAGTACTGTCAAAGCTCGAGAGAGCGGATCTAAAGCAGGAGAAATAATAAAAGCAAGCTGAGCGAGGAAAAAAATTAAAAAATAAAATGCCCGGCGAGGTGAGGCGAGACGAGGCAAGGCAGTAGGCGACAGAGCGAGCGCGTAACTTAAAACCTTTCTGTTTATATAGAAGCTGCTCTCGCAGGTGTCAGGTAAACGCTCGCAAAGTGAGGAAAAAAGAGAAAAAAGCCGAGAGAGATGGAGAGACGCCCGGGCCGTGCTCTCAATACACACACACACACACACATAGTCACACAGAGCGTATACACGATCGAAGAGAAAGACGTATAAAAAGTTCACGGGCGAATGAACGATTGCGCGCTTCCCGTCGAGAGCATATATATAGCGAGCGAGAGAAAAGACTCGCTTGTATATGTATACATCAGCAGAGGGAGAGAGAGACCGGAGGCTCGAATCTCGTCACCGAGAGGAGTTAAAAACGTACGGATATATACCTACGTTCACACTCACACACGCCTCCGTCGAATCTGTCGCTCTGTCGCGCCGAACGTTCCCATGTAGCCCCGCGTGTGTCTCTAGTACCCTACATGTATACCTGGAAAAGAGAAGAGCGAGAGAGAGAGAGAGAAAGAGGGACATCTCGACGGGCGTTCGCGTATAGGTAGGTATATATACCTATACGTACACAAGAGAGGGAGAGAGAAGTCGCAGTCTCGCGCGCGCACAATGCAAAGCCTTATTTAGTACGCCGCTGCACTCGCAGCTTCTGTCGGAGGGGGGCTTTTCCCACACAGGCTGCGGAGCTCGAAAAATTTTTACCCGCCGCTATAGCTGATGTCTTCTCTTACTTCTTCTTCTTCTTCTTCTACTCCTCCGATGCTCCTTATACCTCCACTCGGGGGGCTGAGAGACTTTTCCTCGTTTTTTTTCCTCCACCAAGAGAAGCGTATAGCCCCGAGATAAACAGCGGCGCGCCGGGAAAATGAGGGAAAGGAGTGGCTCTCTAGCGCGTAAATCAGTGCGCGGGGGCTTTTCTTATATTCTCGCCGCGCGCTTATTGTCTGCATGTGGAAGGGTTTTTCTCGGGGATCGGGGAAATTATCCGGTCGCTTTATGTACATCTACCTGTTTGGGATGTTTATTACACGCTCCTCATGGGAGAATTCGAGTGTTTGGATTTTCGATGACGAGAGAGTGTTGGGCTGAGAGTCCAAAAGCATATATCGTTTGACTTACGATTATCTTTGCATATAAGGATTCTTTTCGTATAATTAAGGGGATTGATACACCTCAAATTGTAAAAAATGCATGAAAAAACGAATTTTCATGTTTATTTTAAATTTTTAATAATTTGATATTAAATTTTATTCAAACAAAAGTCGTATAAAACTTATAACGTATGTATGATGATATGAAATGTAAAACTGTTAAAAATTTTGTTGCTAAATTATATATACTCCATTTTAATATAGAATAAAAAATTAAAAAATAAAATTGAATATTTCATTTTTGAAAATTTAATGTGCGTATCCGTCCCCTTAATAGGCGAGAAACGAGCGGCTTTCAAGCGAGTGCTGATGGGGTGTCGCAGCATCGCGCTACTGAAAAACACGAATCCATATGACGAAGACACTTCTTCAGCCCTTGAACGCGCGATCGCGCGCGAATGATAAGTCGTCGGACCTGTGTGCCGTGCGCAAGAATTCGTTCGGCGACTCCCCTTCGCGGCCGCTTTCTACACAATGAAGCATTAAGCACTGAACGGAATGTCGGTTTGGATTCCCATTCGAAATCGCGCGCTCGCGCGTGCTCCTTGATATGCATTTGCATATGAATGGGAAATTTCGGTTTACATGGAAATGCGTGCGGCGGAGACGTCTTGGCGGCGGTTCACTTTTTTCCTTTTTAGACGCATGAATTATATCTTACACAAGGCAGTGCCACGAGTGATTTCAGTAAACTTTTTCTTATGCACGTCGCTAATGCGATATTTGGACACTCGCATGATTCGCCAATCACTCCCCGCCGTTCTTTCATTATATTCCTATAAATACATAGCTCTCGGTTAGCAGCAGTCATTCCGAGCGCAGTGTATACAATGTAGCGGCGATGTTTCATTGAAGCGGTACACGAGCACATAATAAAATCACTTACGGCTGCACCCCGTAATTTTGAAAATCCAGCGAGCAGAGAGCGCGAAAATAGAGAGAGAGAGCAAGAAGAGGAAGGAATGAGCTTCCCCTATACCACGTTCACATATACACAATGGCTCTTTAACATTTTAACGCAATTTCCATGAAAGCGTCCGTTATACCGTGTACGACGACACGAGTTAGCGGCCCTTTTTTTTGGCCGTCCCTCGAAAAATCGATCCGCCATATGTGCCGAGCGACACAGAGACTACACTCTGGCTATAGAGTATGGCGAATAGGAGCTCTTTCTGCGCGCGCGGATACGTGTTGCTACAGCGTGCGTGTGTGAGAGAGAGAGAGAGAGAAAACTGGTCGCCGTTCGACAGCTGCAGCGGTGTCGCAGTGTAGCAAGAGAAGTAAAGGGCATTAGCGGCTTTACGAAATTTCTTATGCGTTCTCGTGACATATTTCAGCGTGCGCGCGCATACGATTTCCGAGACGGTTTTCTTGGTCTATCTGTCTCTATACATACGCCGAGCGGCTCTTTCCTATATGTGCTTCTCAGTAGCGTAGAGAAATGAGGTAGATATTTCAGCCGATACATAGTGGAGCAAGACTCTGTGCAGGGATAATACGGTTTCGCACTCCAGACTCTCGGCTCCGTTTCAGCCTTTCGATTTTTCTCCGCGCAAGATGTTGATGCCTTTGAATTCGGAGCGCGTCAGCCCCGGCTACTTACTAAACAGCCGCGCACGCAGAATATCTCGCGGTTATGATCGTGCAGCGCAGTCCGCACCTACGGGGCTCGCGGAAGAGTAGGCTGATGATGCAGCTGCCGGCGGCGGGCATAATGGCGCGATAAATCTGCGCGCGGAAAATCGCGGCTACAGCGCCGCGCGCGAAAAGTCGTCCAAGTATCGCCCCGCGGCCTGTTGATCGATATAGCTCTCCGACACACACACAGACACGTATACACGTATATGCAGTTTACACACTCGCGAGCGTGGATCGACTGCGGCTCAGAAGGGGGCGGGTAGTGTTCGGCCATCATCGGAGCGGCCGCGTTTTTTCGCGCCCGGCGGACCCTCGCTCTCGACGTACTTACGGACGCCATTAAAAGTCAATAACGAAGTAGGTCGAGAAAGAGAGAGAGAGAGAGCTGCTGCTGGCGCTGCACACACGAGCACGCACTTGCAGGCGCCGCGAATACAAGTGCTCCTGAGGCGAGCTTTCAAGAGATAGAAAGAGTAAATCGAAGAGCCGCTGAAAAGATGCGAAGGCTTTCGTTTTCTTTTTTCGAGAATCTCTGCTTGTATATACCGCCGATTTATTGTTGTTATTGCTGCGGCCGACAAAGTTTCGCGCGGGAAACTGGGTGAAGACGATGATTGCGATGAAAAAGTCTGTTAACGAGCAACGTTTGATATACTCTACTTATCGATTTCTCTGTTTTATCATGCGCATTTCGCTTTTAATAAAGACACTTCTGCGTTGTATGCATAGCTCATAATATAACCGCGGCTCGTATCGCTAATTAAAATTTTCCTTATAATAAAAGCCCTGGCGATTGCGACGACCGTCTGCAGTGTGTAAACACTTAAAAAGTGAAATTCTACGCTGTTATGAATGTTTTTTTTTTGTCTCGCTCGAATACTCCATAGAAATGCAAATTCAAGTCGGCCGCACAAGGTAAACATCTTCGTGGCGTAAAATTATTAATGCCACACGTATAATAAAAGTCGCGGAGTGGCGATGTAAATTGCCGATATTATGAGTCAAATTTTTATCGAATAAAATTTAACGGCATGCCGGACACATTTTTTTTCTCCTTTCCAGCATACGCGCGACAAATTTCAAACAACGAGACGAGAGAGAAACTGAAAATAAAAACGTGCGTGTGCCTCGATGCATAATGAGGCTGCGGCGGCAGGCTCGCATGGAAAAAAAATTATTCGCTGAATTTATTACGATATCGCCGGCGCATTATCGATTGCTTCATTATCCGATCCAAAAATACACGTTGTTCGGCAACACTGTGATGCCATATTGTAGTAGTAGCAGCACTGCTCCTTTTTCGAACAAAGAGCTTTCACTCTCGCGACAATTAAACTGGTGTGAATTATTCCAGAATCCGGCCATATTTCACGGGAAGCGCATCAGCCTTCGAGAATTAATGAGCACAAGTATAATACGGATCGTGCAGTTCGTTTTTTCTCCGAAACCGCTCATCGACAGCGCAGCGATAAATCCATTATGAAAATGTCCCCCGGCACGTATATCGATGGCATATCTAGGTATAAGCACACACGCGGCCGCCCCTTGGCAAAGAGAGAAAAGCCAAAAAAAGCGGCCCGCAGCGCGAAGCCAAAGAAAAGCCCCCAACAAAAAGGTCGGATTTTTTGCAGCAACCCTCGCTCTTCATCCTTTTTGATCATCTACAAATGCCTGCCCCCGAACGAGGGTATAGGGTATTATACGCTGCAGGCCGGACCGGAGTCTCTCGTATATACGTATACGAGATTACTCTGACCGAGAGCTTCTTATCGCACTTCTTTCCGACAGCCGGCTATATAAGAAGAGGAGTAAACCGGACCGAGAGAGACTCTTCCCCAGCGGAGCAGTTCGATATAGGCGGTGCAGGTCTATACCAAAGTTCTCGCGACATTTTTAGCCCGCGCGCGAAAGTAGTTGATCGAGTTTCGCTTCTCACACGCACACACATATACCTACCTACACACGAAGTGTCGGAGCCGTCCAAGGCCGCGGCGTTCATTAAAACGCGCTCACGAATCCGAAGGTGTACGACGGAGAGAGGGGCGAATTAATTTTCGCGCGCGCTCGTGCGAGCCTTGATTGATTGGGGAGCTGCGGGGCGGTGGCATCGGGCTTGTTTGCTGTACCTATACGTGTCGAGTGTCGATTCCAATTTTTCATGCAAATTGCACCCGATAGAGAGCGAGGCCGTGAATATCTGCGCGCGTCTTGACGCTTGACGCGCGCTAATTGTGCGACACTTTGCGCGCCGACCTGTATGGAGATTATCAATTTTGTCTTGTCGCTATATTGCATCGTGCGAATGAAATTCTGCGCTGAATTTATCTAGGCTTCGAAGGGCTGGAAAAAGGAGCTGACTCACGCGCTGATTCACGCTACCCTGACTGTACATTGTGAGCTGCACGAGACTGTTCATTGAATTCGTGGTCTGCGTACAGGATATACGTACACGCGATATAATCGCGTTGGTTAAAAGTGTAGCGAAGAAGCGGATTACGATTTCGCTGCATAAATCTGGTGTATACAATTTACGAATTCTGTCGTATCAGTATTACACGATTGATACACAAAATTTGACATTTAACGCGTAAAAAGTAGAATTATTAAATTTTGAATCGCGGCCTAGTAGTTGGGAAAAAACTTTGGTCATGTTGTTGAATTGTCAACTGTAATATGAATCTTTTACATATTGTATACGTCGTATATAATAGATTTTACGAAATTTATTTTAATAAATTCTGTTACATTCATTATACCGGCTGTATGCACTCGTCTCGTGCAAAATAATTAACGAATAAATCATCGGGCGAAGCGTAATCCCTCTTACAGCTAACGATGAAATCCATAAGCCTCGACAAGAGTTTCGCTCACTGCACGGCTCGGGTACAAAAGCGAGCATAAATCTCGGCTCAACATTTACACGCTTATCAAAACAATTTATACCCGCTAATTCAACTCAATTTACCATATTCACGCTCGGAAAGCTCGGCTCACGTGCATACGAAAATCCGGCTGCTGCTCCGTCAATTCCGAAAGTTCGTCATCGTGAAAACGTCCGCAGTCTTTTCCGAGCCTCGCGCGGCGTGAATTCGCAATGCCACCGCGGCATTGAACTCGATATTAAACTGCTCTCGGCGAGCGAGCGCGCGCTTATATGGGATATTTAAATGAAATCGTCATCTCTCCGACGCCCACTTTATGCTCCTTTTCTATCTCTCCGCTGCCTATAAAACGTGCGCTCCTTTTCTCTCTCTTATGCTCTTTCTCACGTTCTACACTCGAGTTTGCCTATAATACACGCCGCCGTGGCCGCGGCGCGTCGATGCGGAATAGCCGCGAGCTTGTTTTTGCTAAATTGTTTTATTTCAGCTATTGTGGTACCGTATGGAATCCACAGACTTCGTGCCGTAAGCCGATACCTCTCGAATGATTAATGCGGCCGCGAAGATAACTCGGATGATGGAATCTATATAGTTGGCACTGACAAAATCGTCGGACGAGAAAGTGTAAGTTTAATCCGATATTATCGCGACGAGTCGATTAAGTCAGCGTCTATTATACACGCCTGGCTCGAATAATTCAAAGACGGTATAAAAAAGACTCGCGCGCAGTCGTGCGACTTTTCTCGATATTTATCGGCGGACTAATCGTCGCATTTCCCGGCGATAAATTATTCCGCAGCGGCGGCCTAGAAATGCGAATAGCGAGACTCTGAAACAATCCGCACCGTGTATATCCCTGAGCACACACTTACACACACACACACGCATACGTTTCTTTCCGTCTTTCTCTCTATCTCCATCTCCGCTCGCTCCTCCTTTTTATTCTTACTCTCACGAGCTCGCGCGCCTGTCGCGCTGTGTTGTTCTTGCGAGAGGAGGCAGGCGATCGTGCAACGGTACGCCCCGCCGCCGTAATATAAATCACGCATTAACATATCGGCCGCACGCATCTATGAATTTTATTAAATGATAATTATTGGCTTTGCGCGAGGTCTACCTGCGCGGAGCGCGCGACTCGCGCGCGGGTGGACGCGACGAAAAGCCAAGACTTATAATCGCGTGTATATACACATTACATAGTCTGTATATGTATATATACCTACGCAAAGGCGAGAAAAAAGTCGGCGTGTGTGTGCCCACACGTTCGGATTATTTCGAGTCGATGACGTTCTGATAATGAATCGTTTTCGCTGAATATCACGTGTATTATACTGGCTCTATCGTCAGCGTGCTGAAAGTCAAGTCGAAAAGTTTTTACAATACTGAATATTGTAATAATCTCGACGTGCATCTTATATACGAGTGTTTGATAAATCAAATTCTGCAACTCGCCGCAGCTCGTATATAGGCGCCAATCTCGCAGAGTAAATATTTACCGAGTGTCTCAGCCGCAATGCTACCGAAACCTCTCCATTCAATTTCAACAAATTTCCCTTTCTGCGCGAGCTTTCCATCAATCAACTTTAATACCTCTCGCAGTACTACATTCTTTTTTTCTCACCCCAGTACAGCTACGAGATATTATACTATAGCCGCAATAATAAAAAGCAGAGCGAGAGCCCCTCGCGATACATCAGACAACTAGCAACAGAACGGGGGGAGCTTATATATAGAGTAAAAGAAAACGATAAAACCCCGACAAATCACGTGGCGGATTTGCCGATGACTCGTGCCGGTGCAAACCACCCCCTTTCGTCTCGGGATTATTAGCATTTTTATGCCGACGAATGTTCGACCCCAAATCTCCCGATTGCACGCGTGCCACGTGCACCGACTTTGAGCGTATATAGTGGGCGCGACCTGGTGTCATGGCGTTAACGGCAATACGAGCTTTACTAGTTTTTTTTTTTGCGCTCGCGCAAACGAAAAGCAACTCGGACGGAATATCAATTTTTGAGGCTCGTCCCGGTGTTATACGAGCCGTCTCGCTCGTATACATGCAAGTTTCACGCACGGCGATTATTAACGTCCGAAGATTCATCGCGCATCGCCGTCGTCACTCCGCCCCCGTCCATACTTTTGTCATTTACGCTCCTTTCGCCGGCGCATATTATGCTGCGCGCCGTGCAGTCGACGCGTGAGAAAGGCGATTGCTAATCGGCGCGACAGGATTTACGACCTTCTAATGCTGCAGCCATCAAATGAAAACGTTACGCGACGCTACGGCTGCTATCTCGTCGAGTGCTCGGCGTTTTATTTCCTTCGCGAAACGCGCGCGCTTTTTTTATCGGCTCGATAGCCGAGAATCGTATTGTTTCTAATAAATATTTTATAGAATTTTAAGGGCATCGCCGGCCGTTAAGAGCGGAAACGGAAAGGGAATGAAAGGGAGTGATGTCGTTGTTGTTGTTGTTATACGTGTTTCTTTATTCCCTCCGTCCTGATGGCAGTCCTTTTATTAAAAATGAAAATAAATACGAGCCGATTTCCCGACGTATTGAGCATCACTTTTTATTTATCATCCCGGCTTTGGACTGTAAATACGGCTAAAGCTCAGGAAATAAATCCTACATGATTCAATATATTCCACAATAATAAGACCGCGCTTGAGTCATCGGCGCAATTTCAATCATCTAGGCCCAAATCCCAGCCTCGAATTTGCAATTATAATCCGTGTGCCAGAGCTGCAGGGAAAAATAAGACCGGGCCGCCGCTGATTTCGCAGAGTTAATGCGCACGCATTTTTCATGTCGCTCTCACGATGTTGCCCGATACACGCGCACATACGAGCTCTCGGAGAGGGTGCCCCAGCAGCAGCAGCGGACGATTAATAGCAATAAGGGGTCCCTCCTTTTTTCCGGCCCCTTTTTTCCCCGCGCCCCGTGTGTATTTACACCCCGCGCAAACCTCACAACAGCGATTGCGGACCACTGATTCAATGCGCTCATTGTCGCCGCGCGCGAGTCGATTACCTATTCCGATTCTGCCGCTGCTGCTGCAGCAGGTGAAGGATTAAGCGTGATTCTTTCACGAGAGCGAGAAGGTGATGCACGCGCAAGGTCGTGGATTATAAATAGCCGGGATATGTTTGCACTTTGTGCGGGCTCTCTGCGACATGCGAGGGGCTAAATAAGTAAATAAAGCAAAGTGGTCGCTCGTGTGTGTTGCCGGGGATAAGGCTCTCATATGAGATATTCATGGACTCGATCTTTTCCGAGAAAGAGAGAGAGGGAGTATCGCGATCACGGCCGGCGGCGATCAATCCGGGGACTCGAAAATGGAGAAACAAAAGTCGGCGAGAAATCTGCGAAAGATTCGCGCTCCAACTGCGCAAACATCCCTCGCAGCTAAAGAGAAAGAGAGAGAGAGAGAAAAGTTGGCAGCCAAGTTGGAAAAGGAGCTACGACTCGTCCTCTGTCGCTCTCCTTTTATAATGAGCTCAGCGTCTGGAAAGTTGCCTTTGGCCCGAGTTGCATTAATCCGCTGAATTATACGATTAGAGGCGGCGGCAATCTCTGGGCACGCAGCAGGATCGACAACGACGCCCGAGGATCCCCCTTTCGTTTCCCATCGGTGCCGATGCTGCAAAAGTACCTTTCTCTCTTGTGTATTATATACGCAACGGGTGGAGTCGGCAAAAGTTGAAATTGAAAATTGTCTCGCCTGCGCTGTCACCGCGGTCGATTGACTTTCCAACGTCTCTATTACACGCAGCCGGTTATCGAGTTGCATCGAGGCCACTTTTTATCTCTCGTCGAGAGTAGCAGTAGCTCGTGTGTAGACATGCACAATTGCTTGGCAAACCGCTTCTAATAACACCGCGCGGATTATAACGTATAACGAAAGTACATTTGGAAGGAGGACGACGAATCGGCTTTTTTAATGGAATTTCGAGGGCGAAAAGCGTAGTACACAGTCGACCGGTAACGGATTAGTCCGGCTTCTCGCGTACACGGCAGTAGTTCTCGCGGTCCTTTCATGCGTTACTCTCGAACGAGGCGATGTGTCGCGTTCGCTCTTTTCCAACTGGAGTTTTCGACAGGTTCGATCGACACGCGACTATATACACGCGAGCCGTCCTTTTTAAAGGCCTCTCGACGAGCTTTTCTTTTTCCATATAGCACCCACTTTTTCTCCCGCTACTGGCACTCGACGCGGCAGTTATGGAAATTCGTTGATCCGACGAGCTCGCAAGAGGATACGTAACGCCCTGCGCTTTATTCGATATATCGCCAAAAGGCCGACGCTGCTGCTGCTGCTGCTTTACTTTATAAATATCAGCGGCGTTCTTTTCACGTGCACTAGAACGTAAAGGCTGTTTTACACATCGAATGGAGCTCCGGATTTATTGGAGCGAAATGAACGCGCGCAGATTCAATCCATCCACGGGACTCAAGTATATATTTGTACGATTTTCAAGACGAGACTGAGGAAATGTTTAATAACCTTTGAAGATATTTTTATTTTGTCATCACGATATACTTGTTGTAAAGAGGTTGTATGCAAATAAATAAATAAGTTTTCAAAACCAATAATTAAAAGCAACAGCTTCTTTTTAAAGACTACGGGTGTATATATAATACGAGATTTGAAATTTCAAAACTTGATTTCGCGCGACACCTCTGCTATACAAGAGTTGACACCTGAATGCCGCTGAGATTCCAGCGTCAAAGATGTGAGCGGCGATTATGGCGAGATTTCGAGCGTTATAGCATATTAAAAGGCCATTCGAATGTCTTTTATTGCGTCGATATATACGCGGCGTGCGAAAACAGAGCAAGCTAGAACAGCCGGGAAGATCGAAGATTAGGTTTCCTGTTCTGCAAGCTATACGTGTATGTGGATGTGTCGCGCTAGATACGACATGTACGCACTATAACAAGGGGTTACGCAAATCATTAAATAGCGTCCGTGACGTAACACAGCTCGGCGTAACAGAAAAAACGGATCATATCTGGCCCACATTGCAAATGCTTTATTGCGTATTACCCGCAGGCCGCGCTAATTGCGCCAAAGTGCTTGGATTAACAGTATACTCGCGATGCTGCAGCACGGCGTAACAACAATGTGTGTACCGTCGAGTGGAGGTCACGTGATATGGGATCAGTACATCAGCAGGATGTTACCGTATGCCTCGTTAGCATAGACAATTGATATTAAATCATGCAATACCAATGTTTTCAGGGATAACGATATAAGCGAGCTTTCGACTTATATGCACGCGAAATCAAAATCACTCTCGATCGTGAACTTGACTCCCGCAGCTATAGGTATATACGTCGTGTACACACTCAGCCAATATTCGCGAGACAGCCGATATCGAGCCTGCAATATAACTACCCACGTAAATACACATCTATTAATTCATGTTAATCGTGTATTACACATATCGCGGCCTCTCTATATGGCTCACAGCGCGCACAAAAGGCGCAGGCAGGAAAGCGACGTATAGCATTAACCGTTAAGCTGCGGCCCACACGCTCCTTTTCTCCTCTCTCTCTCTATTTCTCTATAGTACCTATAGACAGCCGAGCGCGCGCTCCACTATCGCCGCGGGCGAGCTGTTCGCCGCCCCGACGACGAGGACGACGGAGCCTGCACTTGTGCACAAACTCACACGTGTGTGTATATGTGCGTAGAAGGAAAAAGCCAGCTTGGGCACGAGGCAGTCGTATACTATACACAGGGCGTGGTCGGACTCGACTGTGTGTGTGTGCGCCGCTTGCAATTGCAGTAAATCCAAGGTTTGTCTTGGCCGAGCTCCTTTCGTGACTCTCTCTCTCTCTCTCTCTCTCTCTCTCTCTCTCTCTCTTGCTCGGCTCTGCTTTATCAATCCTGCCTCTCGCTCGCTTTGCCCGTATATCCGCGCGTCGATCCGCTTGCATACATTAGCGAGAGCGCGGTGCAGTCCCGTGCAGAAAGGATTTCTATCTTTGAGGTCGAATTCAATTCGAGCGTTACATGCATTAGCGGCCGGCGGAAATTCTGGCTGTTTATGTGTGCGCGAGTGAGAGAGAGAGACGACTGCTGCACGATGGGCTACTTTGCTTAAATTCAGTCGTTAGGCGGGCCTTTTTGCCGCCATATATATAGCCTACTGTGCATAAATAATACTCACGTGTGTGGTCTATTACGTACGCGCGGCACTCGTACAATAAATATAGAGCGAAAATATATTCCGAGATTGAGGGGCTTTTTTCCGCTTGTTTATGAATTTATTAATCGATGCAGCTTTTCGCAACGAGAGCAGCTGCATTAACACATTTGCATAAAGTATCGGAGCGCGTTGGCCCCGATGCATGTGCTTACGAGATTTTCCCGTGAGAAAACGTTCATCAAGCGCCGCGTTGTCGCGGCAATAATCAACCATTCAAACGGACGCGCGTATCCGCTGGAAAACAGAAAAACATCCTTTCCCGACTTTCTACTTCCGAGATTTGTGTGTCTTGAGATGACAGTAGTGTGTGTATATAATACTGCGCGCACGGAACTTTCTCCAAACAACTTTATTTTCGGTGCAAGAATCGGTCGAGGTGTTGTGTCGTATACGCGCAGCCTTGAAAATAAGGGACACGAGTATACAATCATCGTAGTCGGTTCTTCGATTTCATTGCCCCGGCCGCGAGTATCGGGATTTCGGAAAATCGTCACGTTTTACGAGCCAACAAGTCAGAAAACCAAATTTCCGGCGCACGTCGCGCGCGTGGCTCTCTTTCTGTGTGTGATTTTCTCTCCTCGCGGTAACTTGAGAAAGAGCTCTTCTCCGTCGGTGCATCAGCGGTACATCGACGAGGAATATACCAACGTGAATATTTATCGAGTTTCGGTTTTGCAAATTTTCGCTGGTTTCGAGTTTCCCTTTTCAACGTTCGCGGTTACAAAAAAAAACACCGCACTCGATCAGGACAGTTATATAGCTCGCATCACCCAATTACGTAAACGCACAGCATTTCCTGCAGATATTCACATACATACACCAGTTGGTCTCGTGTGCTTTCATAAACATTTTCCAGCGTCTCTCGTACATTTACAGGGAAGCTCGGGTCAGAAAGTGGAGCAGTGAAAAGTTCTCCCTCATTAGAACTCGCGCTTGCGAAAAAACGAGAGGAGAAAATAAAAGGGCAAAAGAGCCGGAGAGCGGGAAGCGCACTCGACTTTTAGAAATTGACATCGAAAATCAATTTTCCGGTTCATTTTCCCCATCGAGCAATTTCATATCGCAGCCGAGTCAGGCGAGCGGGAGCAGGAAGTTTTTCCTGTGCCCGAGCAATCACGCCGCCGCTGCTTTGCGCGCTCTCTTTCTCTCTCTCTCTCCTCTTACGCGCGAAACTGGTTTGCCGTCTACTAGAAAATGTAATAACAAGTCGACATAACGTGGGAAATCGTAGAAACGGTTATGACGCACACACGCACGCGTCTCGATATACGTGCATGTACCTACACCCGTGGCATATATATAGTTGATAAAGTGGGGGGAGGGAGCAAAGGCGCTAAACAGGCGCGTTAAGCGTTTCTTAATTAAAGCCTACATTTCTGCGATTCTCGAGCGAGGGAGATTATTCGCTCGCATCGTCCCGTTTTTTTGGTCGACCTTCAGCCAAGGTACCCCCCTTCGTATAAAACATCTCAATTATAATTGTATTATACACACACGTTTTTGTTAGAGACCCCCTCACTCGCAGCGGTTTATCAATTGAATCGTATTACATTCCCAGCAATTAACGGAGTCAATTTTCAAAGCCGGTGAGTCGTGAAAAGCGACGTACGGTGTCTCTGCAGGCTTAGTTTCGCGGAAGCACATTTCATAAACCGGCTACTCGCGCGCCCTTTCACGGTAACGCGCGCGGCGGGAGCTTCGAGCTGGACCATTAAACCCTAATAATCAGAGAGCTGGCCAAGCACTTTATTCGACACGCGTCAGAGAGACGGAAAAGAAGCGATGGCGAGAGCAACGTAAACAATACTCGTTTTGCGCCTCTTATCTCCGCTCGATCGAACAGCACAGCTATATATATAAACGTCCGCGCGATTACGACGCAAGAGTAGATCGGAGAGCCACGCGTTTCGCGCGACGCATTGCCACTGCGCGGACTGGGAGTTGCGAGAAAGGCAACGGCGGAAAAAAATGCCTCATTAACGCAACGAGCGCCGGATAACGAGCTGCTGCGCTGAGCTCGTCGAAAATGACCTCTTACACGGATGACTGAGCGGCCACTCTCCGGCTCAATTGGACGTCAAATCGAATCCGCTTATATATACCTACCGCGACGCGGACGGGAGAGAGAGAGACGAAGGGGCTGGAGGAGGTCGCTTGCACTTATTCTTGCATAATATATATCTTGGCAGCGAGCGGCCTCGAAAACGTTCCCCGAGTGCAGGCATAGCTGGAAAATTATTATTCTCCCGGTTCTCGGAGGGGTATCGAACATCGTCTCTGCTCTATTTTATTTCTGACTCTTGGCTGAATATTGCAGGCACACGTGATGAGCGCGCGATTATTTCTGCCAAGCACGCGCTCGCTCTGCTTATTCATAATTATCGGACTTTTATTTTCGCCGAGACCAGAAGAATTGACTTCTTGATTCGCTGCTGCGCGCATATATCATTGATGACGTCGGCCGTACGGTCGGGTATAATTTTAGTCTGACTTAATTCGCTCGAGAGATATATCGGTATATATCAACAAGAGCCACACATTTATTGAGATACGTCCTTTTTCATCCATCCAAAACGAAAATGCAGCCTATTTCAACGTGCCATTCGTCCTGTACATGAGTGAAAAAAGTACGGTCTGGGGTAATGATTTTGGGAATTAGAAATAGCCTATGCCCTCTTGTTGCACAACATACAGTTACTATTTTACATGCACGTAACTCTATACAAGACAATTTGTCAATGTTATTTTTTTTACAAACGAACGCAAAACTGGGTTAGAACTATATGATGGATTGTCGATATATTTCATTGTTAAATTTTCCGACACTGTATAAACACAGCTAGAAAATGTATACAGAGCAGCAGCGATCGTCATCAGAGAGTAGCAGTGAAAATAGAGAGCGTACGACGACAAAACTGTACAAATCGAAATTCAATATTCCAGCTGCATCGGGATTCACAATAATTTCGCGCGATTGTAGTTTGCAATCAGTCCATTTGCTAAAAGCTCGCGAACAAAAACAATTCAGAGCACCAACGAGAGAGAGAGAAGGGGGAGTAGAAACCGTTACACACTGCATCGAAAGCCATTCATCTGCACGCGTCGCGAGATGCATCGCAGATCGAGAGCATCACGCAGCGGCCGACGAGCGAAACAAATCAAAACGGACAGTCGGTGGAAAAATTGACGCAAAACGCTTTACGTGCTAGCGCCTGATGGCCGTTACGTTGGCTCAGCATTATATTCGCGCGAAAAAGAGCGGCTATACCTATGCAGAGCCAGCATCAGCGGGCGCACGTGCGGAGCTGCAGCAAGAGAGCTAGTGCGCGCGTGACTCGGCTGATAGGCGCGGACGCCTTGGGATATATATCGGCCCCGAGACGCCTTTACGCAATTTCGTCGTAAGTGGGCCAGCGCTTCGTGCACGCGGTCGGACTTTTTGTATACGAGGGGCCGGGTTCTATTATATGTGCGCTGATGCCCCGGGTACACCCGATAGATGTACGGTATACACGTATAATGTACATAATATTACATATATTATATAAATATACGCAGAGATGCATTTTCGAAAGACGAAAATAATGCTCTCTGCGTGATGTGTATAAAAAACGAAATCAGACTTACTTGTTGCAGACGATTTTCGGCATCAGCACTATACGAATCACGTCTCCTAATCGACGTGTTAAATGCACGATCTGCAACATAAGAGAGAAGAAGGAAATGTATTATACAATAGAGACGTTTCGTCCGGCCAGCCGCAGTTGAGAGAGAGAGTCTAAAGTGCTGCGAGAATAAAAATAACAATAACAGTATAGAAATCTGTGCACGGAGGAAAAAGTGGCCTGCACTAGTGCGCATCTGTGCATACGCTATAATATCAGGCTAAAAGCGTGGCTCTCGCGGTCTGGAAATGCCGTTTTGCATAGAATCGCCAGGGCACACACTGCATCAGAGATACTCTTAAGCCGTGTGCCGGGCGCTCTCGCGGTTCCACATAATCGCCGCTGTGGCTCTGCGCGAGCGCGATATTCGCTTCCTCTCTCGAGCGGCTGTCCTCCTCCCGCGGCTGATATAACTGTTGTTTCGCGAGCGCATACACGCCTATGCTCTCTCGCGAAAGGAGGGCGGCGTTAATTTCCTTCTCTAGCGACGCCACTGCTCCTGCTGCTGCTGCTGCTGCAATTTCCTCCGCGAGAGAGAAAGACGAAGGATATACGGCGCCTATAGACGTTGCCAACTCCGACACACGCCCTTTTTTTCGGCACTGCGGCCGAGAGAGAGGTTTTTCATTCCGCTTTTACCGGCGGCAGGCGGAAAATCGGCTATAGAAGGGATTAGCCGCGAGCGGCGCTGATAGAATTTGTGAAAGGATGGGATTATATTCAGCTGGCTACTGCCCGCATATGCTGCTGATATTATATACAAAAAGGATACGTAAGCCTTTGTTAATAATGATAATACATCGAATAATGCTGTATAGCTACTCTATTTCAAAACACGCGGTAAAAGTGTTATCGCTCGCGCGAGAACAAAAAATTTATACATCGATATATATT